>MDJU01000132.1:0-65626 GCA_001721665.1 Trichoderma pleuroti
GGAGCATGTGATTTCAAGACCCAGCGATGTTACTACTGGTGCTCAATCTCCAAATATATCAATTCCATCAACTGATATCTTTTCTTTAGTGATTTTACTTTCCATAATATTTGTTATTATCTCGTATTCGCGGCCGCAGCAGCCTTTGGGAGCCTCCTCCGACAGAGCCACCTTTAGCCTCGGAACCAGGGCCCTCGCGGCTCTCGTTCCCGTTTTACGTCCGCGGGCCGCAGTTTGAACAGAGCGTGGTGACGGGGAGAAGGGGGGAGGACGTTTTGTGGGATGAAGGCGTAACTACCTTTATCCCGAGGAAAGGCTGGATGCCCGTGATGAAGTGAGTGTCTGCGCAGGAGACGCCGTTGTCTCCATCCAATTCGTAGACCTTGTAAAACGCTTTGCCTGGATGCTGCCATGAACAGGCTCCACCACCAATATTGTAAACATCGACATGACTTGCAGCACCAAGAGCACACACGCTACCAAAAAACCCATGTATCAACTGAGTCATTCGGATGTCTCTTTTGTATTTGACTAAACCATAAAACTGCTACCTTTTTGCCCGGCCCGATTCGGTCTGCTTCATCTTGGTCCTGAGCAAATCGCCTGTACCAAACAGACCACCGAAAGAAGGAAAAAAGAAAAAGAAGGGGAATGGCAACCTAGGTAGTTACAAATAGCAGCGTGATGTTACGCAGGCTCAGCGGCCGCCACATGATCGAAACATACTACGCCAAACCGCAAAACGCCAGTCTATGCCAGTGACATTGGCACCCACCGTCATCCATCTATATAGTTCATTGCTTAAACCGCGTTTCCCCATCTTGTGATGTTGTCCGCCTCGCTGCAGGAAAGAAGACGAGACACCGTATAACTCGCTCCACAAAGAAAACAAGGCAAAAAAATTATAAAAAAAGAACCAAACAAGATGAAACTCCTTCATGTTGGATTCGTGACGAGAGTTGGCGCGATTCTTCTCTTCTTGGGCTCTTTCCCCTCTTCCTTCTCGGCTTCGTCGGCGTCTCTCTTTACGCCCGCGCTCGCTGCGGGAGCTACCACCACCTTGGGTGTTTCCGGAGGCGTTGTCAACGGCACGCCCGTCACCCTGCCTGAATTGGTGGCCGTGATCGATGGCACATTTCCACTAATAAGAGGCGGGTTGCTCACGACTACAGAAGGCTGCGTGGCCACAGAAGACGTAGAATTCGATCTTGTGGGCGACGACGGGCGATGAGATGGAACTGCCGAGGTGGATGGCGGAGAGGGCGCTGTGAAGGAGCTCGCCGAGTTGCGAGATTGATGCTGTGGTCCGCTGGGGAACGGCGATGGGGAGGCAAAGCTGGACGTGGGAGTCGAAGTGGATGCATTCTGGTTGGATGAAACTGCCTTTGCACCAACCTCGCCCTTGTAAACCTCGCCAAGCTCACCGGCGGCAAAGGTTAACGTGGAACAGAATCCATCTGACGACGAGATGATGAGGGTGAGTCCGTCAGTGGACCTAAAAAAATGCTGGTTAGCTTACATCACCTCAAAATCGAGAAGCCGCATTGTACATACCAAGCAAGGTCGGTAAAGGTTGCGCAGTGCAGATTGCTAACTACGCATATCGGGGTCTTCTGCTGTGTATCGTATAACAAGACGGAATCCTGTGTGGCGACAGCGTACACCATCCGATATGGAAGGGCAAAAGCCGGTTTGGGGCCTGGCGTGGACGCGTTATTCTCGGCTGCTGTTGCTCCCTTTGACGGACCAGTTCCTTCGACAGCAGCTACTGGTGCTGCGGTAGTTGAGGATGGTGTGGGGAGCGGCGGAGGTTCCATGACGGATGCGGCGGCTGCTGGCTTGGAAACTGGTTCTGGGAGGGAGGGGATGGTATCTTCAGCGGAAGATGTATCAATCGTGACATGTTTGGTCACTGGGGGAGATTGGCGGAGCGTGTAGAAAATCAGGAGAGCACTTGACGACAACAGATGGTTTTTTATGGCCGGGTAAATGGGCTATCGGGGGCTTGTTAATGCCACCTCGCGTGTAAATGTACACTGTGTTGATGACCTCATAAGTTGGCTTTGCGTCCTTGTCCGCCTGATGCTGGTTCTGGTATTGCCCGGATGGCGTGAGCAGAAGGCTTCCGTCAGGAGTAAACGTAAGTCGTCGGAAAAAAGATGTAAGAGTCTCGTTTGCGTAAAGACTCGCGTTCTTCACCCCCAGGGCCCAGTTGGTGTTGAGGGTATGATGAGGCTTTGGCGATGTCTCCATTGGCATGACAGCAGGCAGGGGCAGCGAAGGTGCCGGCGAGACTGAGCGACGAGAGGAGAACGAAGACCGACGGCTGTGACTGATTACGCTCGGCGGGGTTCATGGGGAGAGGTGCCGAAGTGGGCGTGCTTGGTGCTGAGGGGGCCGGCGATCCCACAGAGGTAGAAGAGTCCACAGTTAACTGCGCTCGGTGGCCGAACTCGGGTGGTGCGGGACTGCTCGAAGAGATTCGTCGGAGGGGGGAGATCGGCCTTGATATGGCTTGCCAGCCGTGGCAGTTTATCGTCCTGGCTCAGGGTATATTGCCCATCTTTGGTTCTGAGAGAGTAGATGTGGACGGATCGATCTGACGACTGGGTTGCGATGTACTCGTTCAACGGGTCCCAAGTAACGCCCTGGACGTAATGGCTATGCTCAGCGATTTGTCTGACGAGGGTTCCTTTTGCGTTTCTATGTTAGCCCTCCATACATGCAATACAGCGCGATATGAGATGATGGTAAGTACACACCTGAGCTTGCGTTGTAGATCTTGGCAATATTATCCATGCTGCCGATTATAAAGTAGACAGCATCTGGTGACCATGCCAGGTCGTATATCTCCGCCCCGCTGGAGCGACACATGTGCTTTGCTCTCCATGATTCTTTATCATCTAGGCCTTCGGATCCAAAGTTGGTAGTCGGGATCTCACTGGGAACCCATAGGATGACGTTGCCGTCATCGCCGGCCGAGGCGAGTGTCTCTCCTTGATTCGACAGCCATTGTCAGCCCATGGACAAGCGACATGGCAGAGTAGAGCAGCTGGTACAGGGTGTTGAGTGCTTACCTTTGGGAGCCCATCGTACGACGTTGACAGCCTGGTTGTGCTTGGAGAGCGTCGACAGATACTCGACCTTGCGTTCGGGCCCATCGGCTTCGACCTTCCACACTCTGACATGATTGTCACCACCAGCCGTTGCTAGGCGGCCCTTGCCGTTTGGCTCAAAGTGGGCAGAGTAGATGGGGGCATTCTGGTCGTGCCAATTGATGATGAGCGGCGAGGCTTTCATCTTGACGCTTGCGTGTTAGGGCGGCTGTCGGACAAGCTGCATGGAGAGCGTCTCTCCAACAATGGCGGGTTCGTCGATTCGATGATGTCGATGCAAGGCTGGACACGACGATGAAGAGGAAGAAGAGCAAGGATTGAGGCCGTCGTGGATGGCGGTGGCTCGGCCTGACCGGCAGCTGGTCGAGTAACGCGTGGGGGAAGGGCGACAGAAGCTCGTGGTAGTTCAAAGTTTAAAGATGGAGAGGCTCGACCGCGACAAGAGAAGCTGTGCTGTGCTGTGCTGGTCCAGCTTTTTGCTCGGTGCGGCGTTGGAAATATTATGGCGGCACTGCACTAACAGGCTAGAGGCTAGAGGCTAGGGGCATGGAAGGACCCGGCTGAAATCGAGGGGCGCCAGCAGCGTGATCAGCGCACTGGGTGGGCCAAGGGCCACGGGCTAGAGGCGGCTAACAGCCCGGAACTCGAACCTTGGGGGGGGCTGGGCTGCTGTATTGACGCTGGCGTTTTCCTCGTTCCGCTCCATTGATGCTTACAGGCCCCGAGGTTACAGCAGCATGGAGTGCCACCAGACGGACCCGACCGCCCTGTTGTTTCCATCCTGCCCTGCAGCAGCCTCATGCGAGGACCGCAGAAAACAACAGCCTGGATGCCACGCACTCTGGGTCTGGCTGTTGTCGGGCAGGCAATCAGACACTGCACAGCTGGCCCTACGCCTGCAAGGCAGAGAGCAGCCAAGGCCCTGTTGTCAGAAAGCTGCCGCCCAGGTGCGCTGTTCCCGAGCTGATTGGCCCGTCGTCCGCGTCCAACATTGTAGCCTCGACGCCCTGCATGACACCGCAGAAATCCTCTGCAATCACCCGGGCAAGAACGAATAACGCGATTGGCACTCGCCTGATCTGACTGAGGCGCTGGGATCATACCAGCACGACGTCTGCTGGCCTTGGGCGGATGCTGGACGTTTTCAATGCGTCGTAGCCACCACACCCTGCAGAAGCCGAGGACGACTGTGATTGGTATGACAAATGGGCTTTGCTTTTTTTTTTTAATTTCTCTTTTCTTTTCTTTTCTTTTTGCTGCTGATAACATTATTACATGATACATGCTCTTTGACACGCCTTTCCTTGCCCAGCTGACTGCATGTTCCCGCCCTCCCGTCCTGTCCTGTCTTGTCTTGTCTTCCCTGCTCATGGAGCGTCATGTCCGTATCGTATCGCAACCGAACCAAATGCCTGTCGATCATCGCTACGTATTCATATTAGCTAATAGCCTTACCTACATGTATGTTACAGTACTCCGTACGACTCGCAGCAAACCTGGTACGCACATCACACTGACCTTGGTTGCTTGGCTTGGGATTGAACACATTCACTGGTTTAGTTGGCAAGTCAGGATCCTCCTTATGGCTCTGGGAGGTGTAGATCGATCTCGATACGAAAGAAGGAGAGCTGTGCCTCTTTCTTGTGATTGGCGTCTGAGCCGCTTTCAGTATCGGGTTGCTATACTTCACGTCTGCAACCATGGCCGTTGACTTGTCATATTCTTCCCTTTACCTCTCTCTCCGTTCTATGCTGCCTGTATCTGATTGCCTGATCGTTTACCGCTCCTCAGGCACAGCCTCACTCGCGCAAACTCTTTTTCAAAAAGATGGAGGCAACCTAGATCTGGGGTTCGGCACCAGAGTGCTTTAAACCGTCAGGTGACGATTCTGGAGGGGTTATTATCGCCTGTTGGGAGCCGCGACACCACCCTTGATCCTTCAGCCAGTAGGTTCTTGGACCAATGTTGGATGCGCGGCACGGCAAAGAGCCAATCATGGCCAATGTGAAAGATGTCCATCTCTGCACCAGATACCAGAGGTGGTCAGGTTATATACAGCAGGCATCCATTGCCCCCGCAGGACCGAGCAATCGCGCATACAAAGCCATTGATGGCATCTATCGATGCGGTGCTACCCTTTATACAGTACAGGTATTCGCATCTAGTTTTGGGTTCAACATGGCAGCTGGTGTAAGCCAACGCCAACAACGCTTGGCAATAACACATCTAATTAAACTGCTGAGCGGTGACTGCATGAAATCTGGTGAGTCACTTCGCGGCCGGACAAATTAGGAAGCCCCCCGGGGCGTATGCACCTATATTACTCTTCGTCCCGCTAGAACCGGGTGTGTGTGCTTATCTTGGACCTGTTATTTCTTGTCGACGTGCCCATGATGCCCTCAACCAACCATCTCGCAAAAGGGGTAAAATAAAATAAAATCAATGAATATGCTTTTGAGACCCGTGATGGATGGAGGTGTTGATTTTTGTATAAAGGCCTTGATGATTGACCTAAAATGGATATATCTGAGGGTACTGCACCCAGGAAATCTTCCAGCCAGGCGGATGACGGTCGGTGAGCTGCGGGTCAAACTAACGACTTTAGTGTTGATGCGTGTGTGGGATCTATAACGGCACGGCGACGAGAGTCACAAGCAAATTGCATCTCAGATGTCGTGGAGCCTGCAGTCAACATGATGAAGTTGAGTTGAATGAAATGAGCCTCGCATATGAGCACCCGTGATGCAAAAATGGCATGAGAGGGATGAGTAAAGCAGACCCTCATGACGCGAGAGCGGCGAGCTTTAACTGATACGACAGGCAACGTGTGTGAATGTGCAAGACTGTACCTACATGTGAAGCACTGTATTATGGCCCAGCTCTTCGTATCTGATTGGTGCATAAACCAAGGCGGTTGTGAAAGCGCCGAGACATGAATGTTTTACTGCTGTAGGTACTGGGAATGGCATCAACCAGCGACACCTTTGGAGGCTGATACATGCGAGAACCGCCAGCGAGAGGCGGGCGTTGTAATAATCGACTTCTCAGTTCACACGAACAGTTCCCCGCAGCCGTTTGATGGCGTTGCTGGTCACTGCCTAGCATCTGTAAAAGTGCCCGTGGCGGACGCATTGAGCCAATCGGTGGCATTTCTGATGGCGTTACAAGGAGCTACGGATTTGATGGAGATGCATGGAATCAAATCTCACATCCCAGCTCCTGAGATCCCACTCAAGATGGACGGAGGCGGAGAGAGAGAAGAGAGAAGAGAGAAGAGAGAAAAAGAAGAAGAAAAAGAGAAGCCTGAAACCATTAGCCCGAGATAAGGGGATGGACATGTTTCTGCTTTCTTCCCTAATATCCGATGCTTGATAGCACAGGTGAAAATGCTGATGCCTTCTCAGGCACCTCCATAAAATTGCACCTATTGCTCGGGTATAGTTGCTGCCTTGGGGGTCTACGGAGAAAAAATACATAGGGAAAACTGGAAATACATACGCAAGTGGCAGCCTAAGGCAGCAGCCTAAGGCAGCCTAAGGCGAGTGCTAGCAAGTCCAAGGAGCTGCTTTTGGACATCACGGGCAATAATATCTCTGGTGATGCTCCTTGTTAGTTACATACAAGGCACGCGCGATGACTCCCAACGGCCATCAAAAGTGCCTGAGGCAGTGGGCGACAACATGAAGCCTTTCTCCGTCTGTGCAAGCGCCCTGGACCCCTACCTCGTACCGCTGGCCGTGACTGATCCTGACTGATCCTGATCGAACCAACGATGGACGCCGACAGGCACGGAACCACGGTTGCTTCTGCTGCTGCGTTCAACAGGCACGCTTGAGATGCGCTACCCGGCCAGGGTATCCCGGGCGATGCAGCTCGCGACTGGGACGATGGAGGTTGCATTCTGCGGGTTTTGTGGATAGCTCTGGATCCTGCGATGGCCCTTTTGGTCTGGCCGGCCGTCCCTGATAACTACCTACAGCTCATCGCATCTTGCCTTTGTCGGTGCCGAGACTCTGGGTTCCTTTTCTTTTTTTTTTCTTCTTCATCCCGTCGCGTTGCGTTGCCTTGTTCTTCTTCTCTTCTCGAGGAAAGAGGCGCTTCCTTTGCTTCTGTGTCTGTCTGTTCTGTACTCGTACACCCCATGCTGCCATTGGCGGCTTCTGTAGATTGCTTCAACTTGAGCTCCTACCGGTGCGCCGGCGAGCCTCTCTCGCCGTGATGTCGCACCAGCTTGTGCTCGGCGTCGTCGCCCATCCGGACCCCCTGGGCCCCCTGGTGCTGCCGCTCTCCATTGCCGGCTCGGCCGTTGTTGCTCTTTTCTCTCTGCCTGCTGTGTTTGCTCTTCTTGCTCAGATTCGCAATCGAACCCCAAAGGACAACTTTTACCAAGATATCGATGGTACCAGTACGCCCGAGGCCGTTGCTGCTTTTTCCAACAAGTGGCCCAAGGTGGCCATTCTTCTCTTGTCCCTGACAAGCCTTGGTCCATCCCTTGCTCTGTCCGTCCTATCCAGCCTTGGTCTGAAGGAAGATGATTTGTTTGTTTCCAACTGGCTGATTACCGCTGCTCTTGTAAGTTTCATCGTGCTTCGCTCCTCCAATCGCCATTTGCTCGGGCATGTCAGCTAATGGACCACGCGCTTCTTCAATGACAGGCCACCATTGTCGTCCAGGCCATTTGCATCTTTGCTCATCGGTCCTCGGTCAAATCCCATGATCTTGGTATTTGGGCGTTCCATTCGACCTGGCTTAGCACTGCGGTCCTTGTTCTCCAATCTCTCCACGCTTTGCAGCTGGGAGCTTCCAAAAACGACCCCGTCTTCATTCTTCGGCTAATCAGCTTGGGAGCTACCATTCCGTTGCTATTTGCCACAATTTCGATCCCGCGACGGCCGGATATTTTCCACAAGGACAAACCGGTGGACGCACAATTCACAGGATCTGTCCTGAGTCGATACACTTGGTCTTGGGGTGAACCCATAGCAAAGCTGGCTGCCAAGAAGGGTGATTTGGACGAAAAGGATGTTCCGGGGCCGGATCACAACTTTAGAGCTCGTGATCTAGTCGACGAATGGCGCAGCTTTGAATTCAAGGGCACGCTTCTTAAGAACCTTCTTCGAGCTTACTTGCCTCTTTTTCTATTCCAATGGACTGTCACTGTGGCCCGCTCTGTTGTTGGCCTCGGGCCGTTTTGGGCCATGTTGCGAGTGATTGAGCTCTTGGAACGCCGATCCGAGGAACGGCCAATGGGCCAAATATTGGCGTATATCCTCTCCCTTGCCGTTTTCTCTCTCCTTGGACAGGTACAGGACATGCTCTCTCCTTTACCATCGACTAAGCAAACTGACGTACGTTGTAGTGGATGCAAGGATGGGTCAACTGGTTTTCAATGTACAAGACGTCCATCCCTCTTCGAGGCCAGCTTTCGGCTCTCATTTTTGAAAAGTCATTGAAACGTAAAAACGTCAAAATGGCGGAGAAGGAACCACCAAAGAAGGACGACGACGAGGCCGAGGGCCAGAAAGACGACAAAAAGAAATCCGAGGAAGAAGACACCGTTTTGAAGTCGCGCCAGGCCATTGTGAACCTTGTCGGTGTCGATGTTCGACATGTATCCAACCTCGCCGCTTTCCAGTTTTTCATCATCAGCAGCTTTGCAAATCTTTTCGTTTATTGCGGCTTTCTCCTGAAATTGATCGGTTTCTTGCCCTTTGCGGCTGGTATTTTGGCCTGGGCCCTCGTTCTTGCCAATCAACACTTATTTCACAAAAAAGTACATGAAATGCCAGGCCAAGCTTATGAAGGATCGTGATGCCAAGCTGGCCATTGTCAACGAGGCGCTTCTGGGCATGCGCCAAATCAAGTTTTCGGCCTTGGAGAGCCAATGGGAGAAGCGGATTCAAGAGATGAGAGAGCAGGAGCTTACAACTTTGAAGAACACCTTTATCGCCGACTCTGTCTTGTTCGCATGCTGGGTCATTAGCCCAATTTTCCTTGCCGCCGCTTCGCTGGTCGTCTACGCCGTTTTGCATGGTGACCTGTCCCCGTCGATTGCCTTTGTCAGTATCAGCATCTTCAAGAGCCTTGAAGTCACCCTTGGAGCTCTGCCGGAACTCCTCACCACTTCTGTCGATTCACTCGTCTCAATTAAGAGAATCGACACATACCTTAGCGGCCCTGAGATGAAGAGAATTGTGTCCGATGGACCAGATGTGGCTTTCGACAACGCTACCGTTTCCTGGCCTGTTGATGCTGAAACTCCCGACGAAGATCGCTTCATTCTCAAGAATGTCAACTTGTCTTTCCCTGCTGGAGAGCTATCTGTTATATCTGGCAAAACCGGAGCAGGAAAGAGTCTGCTGCTCTCCGCTATCCTCGGTGAGGTTGACCTTCTAGGAGGAGTCATTTATGCACCACCAACTGCAGCACCGCTTGAGCGTAATGACCACAAAGCTCATCCTGGAAACTGGATTCTTCCCGGCAGCATTGCATATGTGGCCCAGACACCTTGGCTCGAAAGTGCATCTTTCCGAGACAACATCCTGTTCGGCCTCCCCTTTGACGAGCCCAGATACCAGAAGGTCCTCGAAATTTGCGCACTCAACAAGGATCTCGAAATCTTGCCTGATGGTGACAAGACAGAGCTTGGAGCTAATGGAATCAACTTGAGTGGCGGCCAGAAGTGGAGAGTTACCTTGGCCCGAGCCATCTACTCACGCGCCGAGATTCTGGTCATGGACGATATCTTTAGCGCTGTTGATGCCCATGTTGGTCGACACATCTTTGAAAAGTGCATTACCGGCGACATCTGTGAAGGACGTACCCGAATCTTGGTGACTCACCATGTGGCGCTTGTGCAGTCAAAGGCCAAATACCTGGTTGAACTTGGCGAGGGCACTGTTTTAGCCGCTGGCCTCACATCTGAGCTTGCTGAGGACGGCACTCTCGAACGGATCAAGACCCATGAACAAGCCCCGGAGGAGATTCAGAGGGAAGAAGCGGCTGGGGAGGCCTCCACCGCCGTCAACTCGGAAGACGCATCTCTCACCGGTGCTGATGGAATCTCAACCGAAAGCACTGTAGAAGGAGAACCGGACAAAGATAAGGCAGCCAAGGAATTCATTGAGAAAGAGACTCGCGACAAGGGACAAGTCAAGAGCCGCATCTATCTGACCTATCTGCGACACAGCGGTGGCTGGATTTTTTGGATCGTCCTCGCCGTGCTATTCACCAGCTTCGAGGTCAGCAACCTCGCTCGCAATTGGTGGGTGAAAATCTGGACTGCAGGAAGTGAAAGCCAAGTCGATGTGATGCATGCATTCGAGGCCGAGCAGAAACATGGCCTTGCTTATGGTCTCACTTTGGAGCATACCCCTTTCCATGTCAATTCCAACCTACGGAACACGCAGTCGGCAGAGCATGGCCTCACCTATTACTTGTTGATCTATGTTGCTCTGTCGGGTGCCAGCGCCATTTTGGGAACAGTTCGCTTCGTCTGGTCCTTCATCATGAGCATCAGGGCCAGTAGGACCCTGTTCAACCAGATTCTCTTCACGGTTCTCCGAACGCCCCTGCGGTGGCTTGACACAGTCCCCGTCGGCCGGATTCTCAACCGCCTCACATCTGATTTTGACATCATCGACAACCGCCTCAACCTTGATTTCGGAATGGTGCTTTGGCGTGGTTTGGGCCTCGTCGGCATCTGTGTCGCTGCTGCCCTCGTTTCGCCCTATATCCTTCCCATGGCATTCGTCCTAGTCTTCTTCGCTACTTCGGTTGCCACACGATACATGGCTGGTGCTAGACCTATGAAGAGGCTTGAAAGCACGTCCAAGTCACCCGTCTTTGAGCAGTTCAATGCGACCCTGTCGGGCGTTGCGACTCTTCGAGCCTATCAAAAGACTCAGGTATACGTGGATCGTATGCACGGCCATCTCGATACTTGGGACTCTGTAAGCATTTACGGCGCTCTGTTCAATCGATGGATGGCCTTCCGCATGGCCCTGATCGGCACTGCCTTTAGTGCCATTGTTGGCATTGTCGTTGCTCTGTCTCCCTACATTGACGCCGCCATGGCTGGTTTCACCCTGGCGTTTGCTGTTGACTTTTCCGGTAATATTCTCATGACCCTTTGGTGTTATACCAACTTGGAGCTGGACATGAATGCTACTGAGCGTGTTGTCGAATACGCGGACCTCAAGACGGAGCCGCTGGGCGGGGAGAAGGCTTCTGCGGCTTGGCCTACCTCGGGAGATATCGAGGTCAAGGATCTTGAAGTTGGCTATGCTGAAGATCTTCCGGCCGTCTTGAAGGGCGTTTCATTCAATGTAAAGAACAACGAGCGAGTTGGCGTTATCGGTCGTACCGGCGCCGGAAAGTCATCGCTTACTCTGGCCCTCTTCCGCTTCTTGGAGGCTCGCTCTGGTACCATCTTGATCGATGGCGTAGACATCTCCAAGATTGACCTGCACAGCCTCCGCTCCAAACTGGCCATCATTCCTCAGGTGAGAAACGAAACAGCCGTTGATTTGTTATTCTGAATCATCTTAGTTTGCTAATGGGTGAAAATCTGTTTAGGACCCCGTATTGTTCTCTGGCTCTGTCCGGAGCAACCTTGATCCCTTTAATGAGCGTACTGACGAGGAACTCCGCGAGTCGCTTCACCGCGTCCACTTGGTCGACTCTCAACCAGTCACGCCAGCCAACGAGCCATCCTCCGCCGCCGTTTCAACCGCATCTCCAGTCAACGCCAACATCTTCCGTGATCTCTCGAGCGGCATTGCCGAGTCTGGTGGCAATCTGTCCCAAGGCCAGCGCCAGCTCCTCTGTATGGCGCGCGCCATTGTTTCACGGCCCAAGATTATGGTGCTCGACGAGGCCACCTCGGCCGTGGACATGGCGACCGACACTCTCATCCAGCGCAGCATCCGCGAGGAGTTCACGGACAGCACGCTCATTGTGATTGCGCACCGTCTTAGCACGATTGCGGACTTTGACCGCATTCTTGTGCTTAGTGAGGGAACGGTGGCGGAATTCGGAACGCCAAAGGAGCTTTGGGAGACGGAGGGGAGCATTTTTAGGGACATGTGCGAGCACAGTGGTGAGAAGGATAAACTACGCGAAACGATCTTGGGACATGACTAGATGGGAATTTCGAGGACGGTGGTGAATTAGAAGGAGAAGAAAAAGAAGCGAAAAAAGGATTCATAAATGGGGGGTTAAAAGAGAGGAATTTCGATTGTCCATGTTTTTGGCTTGTTCTTGTCTTCTGCTAATGGTTTTTGTCTGTCTTATTTTACTGTTACAATATTTGTTTACTTGCTGCAAGCATACAAGGTAGCAGCCTTGTAATAGGTAGTCACCTCAAATACTTCTTGGGTGGTCATGATCTCGTGTCTTGTCATTTGTAGCTATCTGAGTACGTGCTTTGTAGATACTCGCATTAAAGTCATAAAGGGAAACAATCATCAAAGTCAAACTAGTTGGGGAAAAACAAGAGCCCATTCCTCCTTAACATCGCGACCCTGCAAACATGGAACAATCTGGATAATCCCCTCGTTCAAATCACTCATTAAAAGTCTCATCATCGCCATCTCCGTCGTAGTCGACATCGTCAGAGTCCAGGGGCACCACCGACTTGATGTAGTCCTTGAAGCCCTTGCTCATCTTGACCACAGCACGAATGTGCTTTTCGCCAATGGTAATCGTCTGCAGACCTTCCTCGTTGGAGTCGCTCTCGGCCAGCGCCAGCGCCGTCTGCATGGCGTTGCGAATCTCTCGGCCGTTCCATTTCAGCGCGCGAACCTCTTGGCTGGACCAGACGAACTCGCGGGCCGCAATGGCCACGCGGATCTTGCCGCGGGAATCGCGATCCAAACGGTCAAAGTTGTGCGTCCAGATGCGCTCGCGCTCCTCGTCGCCAAGGTTCTTGTAGTGCAGCGCCACGTGGATGCGGCTGAGGAAGGCCGTGTCAAAGGAGCGGACGCGGTTGGTGGTGAGGAAGAGAACGCCGCGGTAGTACTCCAGGGCACGGAGGAAGACGGAGACGAGGCCGTTACGGGAAATGTTCTTTGCGCGGCGGCGCTCGAGATAGACGTCGGCCTCGTCGAGCAGGACGAGGGCGCCGTAGCGCTGGCCCAGCTCGAGGAAGTAGTTGAGGTTGGACTCGACACGGAACGAGTCGACACTCAGATCGCCGCTGGTGAGGGAAATGAGCGGACGGTTGGTCAGCTCGGCGATACACTCGGCGGTGCAAGTCTTTCCGACACCTGGCGCGCCGTGGAGCAGGAAGATGCGGCCCTCGCCCTTGTTGCGGATGAAGTCGTTGCCCCAGGGAGCAACCTGGCCATCGACGCCGGTGGTGTATTGGCCGATGAGGGCCCTCACGGTCATCTTGATGTCGTCGTCCAAGACGAGATACTTGAAAGCCTCCTTGTCAGGCTTGACTGGGCTGAGATTGGCAACGTGAAGATTGCCCCAGCGGCGAGTACCAAGGATGAAGCCTGGAATTGTCTTGCTGAGAACAATGTAAAAAAGCTCGTTGTCGGGGGGAGTGTCGCAGAGAGGATCGAGATCTTCAAATCCGACAAACGGACCGTCCTTCTCCCTAGATCGATCTTCACCACAAGCAGCGCAGCCGCATCTCGGGAGGTTCTGAGGAAGAAAGTCTTTATTAGGAATGCCCTGCGTTACGCGGCGGCGATGAGGTTGAGGATATCGCCTTCCGTCCCAGTCGGGGGACGACTCAAAGAACTTGTCGAAACCAGAGGCATCACAAATGACACGGCCGTTCATGAAGCCAGTCGCACCACCAGGGAGTCTGCTGCCGGAGCCAGAGTTGACGAGAAGGCCATCATACTCCATGTAGGTAGGTCGCTTCAGGACGTTCCCAGTATAGCTTGCCTTCTTCAATCATCTTTTCGCGCATTGGGAGGCTACCCTGGTTTTCAAGGTCTTCTTTCCAAAAGGCCGCAGGAATGACAGACAGGGAGCTGATAGCTTGTTCCCCTGGCCACGGAGTTACAATGACACTCTCCATGAATCGACCGACCTTGGCGCCATTGGATTCCAGCGACCAGCAGCTGAGTCTATAATTGTCCTGGCTACCGTGGAGACGGGTTCCAATGCTGACGCTGCTAATGACCAATGGCATCCAAATGTCGTACTTCTTCGCGTAGATGACTTGACCCGGCTTAAGAAGGAGCCAGAAATAGTCAAATGTGGCTGTAGGAGTCTCAAGCTTGTGGCACTCCTCTTCTTTGGTAATCTCATCCTTGAAGTTCTCACCAAGAAACTTGAGAAGAACATCGATATGGCGCGCTGTGGTCTCAGCATACTCAACGCTATGCTCAGCAGGCTGGTTATCACGATACTCGGACAGCTCATAGCGATGATGGTAGAGTACACGATAGGGTGCGCTGATCTGAACCGACCTCCCATTGAGGTTGATGTTTGGGTAGTATCGGATGACAGCTCTAAGGGCATTGAGGAGATGATCAGAATAGATGACCATGAGAGGGACTTCCACTTGAGGAGTTCCCGGCGGGTCATAATACTGCTCTTCCTCAGTATAATAGCCATCGCTTCGATAGTCGACGTTGTCAAAAGCCGCTGTGATGGGTCGATCCATATTGGGATTTGCGCGACGAGGATGAACAATGTGTCTGTTATTATCGAGGCTCCTCCCCTCGATGCACACATTGGTAACGATCTCGAAGACGGGCTTCTTGGCAAGTTCGCCACCCTCGTCGGTTTCATCGTCCTTGATTTCGTAGGTAGTCACGTTCTCAAATGGTTTAGAGCTTCGCAAGCCTGCCAGTCCAAGCAATCAGCAATGTATCGTAAAGATGGAGATGGGGGCTCTCAACTTACGCCCAAGGAAGCGTCTGCTTTGGCTAATATGGTTAAGGGTATAGAGGATCTCAGGAACCTCGCCATCGACGGCATACTTGAGTCGTCGCGGATTAGGCAACAAACTACGTGGTCCCAGCTCTTCGAAACCATCGCTCATGCTGTCCTCGCGGTCGTAATCCCGAACGATGGGCACACGGCGTTCATAGTCCCGAGGCAAAGGAGGCTCATAGTCCCGAATGAAGCGAGGGCCAGCCATGATGCCGACGTGGAATCACTCGGCTAGAGGTGAGAAGTACAAAGGCGAAGAAGAGAAACAGGTGGTGTATGGAATGAATGGTTATAAATGGGTTGGATCAGAAACGCAAGAAGAATGGCGGACCGAAGTGACATTTGGGCAAGGCAGTGGCAGACCGAGGTTCTTATAAGCTCATAACCAATCTTGGCTGATCGAATAACAGCTGGGCCTGCTCTGTGACACCGAAGGCAGCAGCATCCTGATTTCAGTCTGCTCAAGCTAGTGAGGCTCTCTGCCTGGCGCTCAGCCCACAGACCGTCATTGCGACACTCCAGCACGATGCGGCGAGTATGGATTTGGACTAGGCTTATGCAGAGCAACCGCCGGACGATTTGCAGGCCTGTAGCGTGGATGAGTGCCGGCGAGGTGTAAGTCGGTGGGAGGGGGGAAGCCTAAAATGAGGCTGCGAACTGCACCGCTCGTTGGTCCACACAAGCGTTGTGTTGTCACTGTCATGCAGCTTGCCCACTGGGGCTGAGATAAACGTCTAATAAGCATCTTGAAGGAATCCTTGTCAGACGGAGCAACTCGCTAGATTGAAACGGTTATAGGCGGCAGAGACGGGCTGTACGACATGACTTTGTGGTGAAAGCAAGTTCTATTGGGCCTCGTGACTATGAAATCTGGGGTATTCCTTGTGACGCTGTCCGTGGCCCGTCAAGATACCGTCTTTGCTTGTTTGTCTTCACGATGTGCCGTGATATACGGTATATGTACCATTCCCCCACCACATGACGCTTCGTAGGAGTCAAGGTCTAGATGTTTGGATTAGCGCCTCAATGAAAAAAAAATCACGGCAGAGGCAAACAACAGATAGGATATAGTGAAGTAGAACAAGATGGCAACATACCCAACGTCGCTTCCAGTATGATTGTAAGGCGGGCCATGCCGCCGTTTGTACGTAGCGGCAATCTTCCATAGTGTGATGCCCTAGTACCATGAATCAATCACCTGGATCAGGTATCTCGCTAAGTGCCGTTTCTCGCATTTGAAGTCACATTGCTAGCGTGGGCCAGCAGAAACTTGCAGCACGTAAGCGTGAGTTTGCATGCCTTTGTCCATCCATCGTCCTGCGCGATACCAAGCTTGATACTGGTGTCCCCAATCTTGTCTCCTTCGATTTTATACGGAAGAGTCAAGGGGACGCCCGTTGACTCTGTTTGCTGTTGAACAAAGACGCCTAGTTGCCGAACTAGCTCGAGGAAACCAACCATGGCAGTATCGAATTTGCGGTGCATAAAGGTGAGCCCAAGCGGCATGTCTCCTGAGCTGTACAACTCTAGTACCTGTTTCTTGGGGGGCGCATGCATCGGTCGGCCCCCTAACCTACTGGATGCCGGGTTGGGCAGCTCGTACCGGATGATTTTGGAGGTGCTCCCCAACGGCACCGGCTCGTAGCCCTGGAATTTATACCCAAGCTTATCAGCAACTGTCACCAGCAGGAGCAGCGCATGGCCCCAAGCGGCATTGACTTCTGGCCAATCCACGGGTTTATTGGAGAGCCTGCCTAGGCGTAAGCCGTTGATGGTAGCAAAGCTTCCATCGTGGCTGATGCAAAAGGTGTCGTTGTAGACATTGGATCGTTGTAGCTTCTCAAGCAGCTGCGAGTCATTGTTATACTTCGCGTTTATGCTGTCGCGCTCAGCCTGGAAGTCTGCCATTTTGGCGGCAAAGGCGTTCCTTTCCCTCCAAAAGTCCTCCTCTTCCTTGTCCAGTTGTCGAGACTCCTCCTCTAACGCCCATATCTCCTCATCCAAGGTATCCTTCTCAGCTTCCAGCCTTTTCAGCTCCTCCATCGCAGCGGTCTTGTCTTTCTCCGCCTTCTTCAGAGCTTCTTTCCAAGCCTTGACGTCCTCTTCGCTCGGTTGACTACTTTGGACATCTTTCAGGTATTGGACATACGCGTCTCTTTCCTTTGATGCGGAATCGAGTTTCTTTTGGAGGCCTTCCACTAGTAGTTCGGTACAATCCACACAGACTGGGTGATCGATGTCGGATCTGGCGGACAAGATTTCGAACAGCCGGTTTATCTTGTCCAAGTCATCTCCTTTATTTTCCTGGGGCTCGTCTTCGGGGGCTCCGTTTGTGCTAGAGCCTCGTCGGCGCGGGGGGATTATTGCTCGTTCTTTCTGCTGTTGCTGAGGCGATAGAGGATGCCCAACTTGGGACTCGGTGAGGTAGATGAAGGACATTGTAGCGTCGCGAGGCTGACCGCCCCGGTATCGCTTGAAGGTCGGAGCGGCAGCATTCTGCGATACTTTGTCGTAGAGTGACCTTCGTGATTGCTCTTGAGCTTGGAGTACTGACGGTCGCGGGGTTGAGGCTTTGGTCGCTGTTTGTGAAGACGATGTGGCTGCTGTGTGACGGGACAACCAGATTAGCAACTGCGCATACTCTCAGCGACACTGACCTTGATACTTACAAACAAGGAGATCATATGCGGCTGGGTTGAGGTCGTCGAGAGAGCTGTCCAGCTTCAACGGCTGGCGGCACTTTTGGCAATGCATTTCGATGGCTTGGTGGCGGAGAAGATGGGGAGAGGTTCGTTTGGCTGCCAGTCGAAGTGCCGTTTCATGCCCCGGCTGGCGTCTATAATAGGTGAAAAGAAGGAAAACCTGCCTGAGGTGGAAAAGATTTACCGCGAGGTAGACTAAATGCTAATGTTGAGTGTAGGTAAATTCTGGTATCAATACATGGCGGAAGCTTGAAGTATCAGGGTCTGGCTCTTTGGCCCTGTGACGCCATGGAGATTGAGGCGCTGCAGGCCCCGCTACACTGCCTGTAGCACTGGCGCCTTTAGAGCTTGGCTCCAGAGGGATTAGTGGCCTGACTGCGCTGTAATTGCGGCTTTCCCAGAGGTGCAGCCACTTAACGCGCCGCTGGACGGAATCGCGACGCGAATGCGCTACTCCAGACTTGTGCAACCTCCGTCTCGTTGCTCCCACAACCATTGATCTTTTATCCAAGCTCCGAGTGCCGCATTTTCGGCCAACTTCAACATCCCAGGTCGCCAGGAGGTTGGCAGCCCGCAGCGCCCAAGGCTGACACAGTCTCAATATCGTTTTAATATCAATTGGCAATACTTTTTCTCTCTCTGTATCTTATACCGATCACCGCAATTTGGGTTTAATCTAGCTATGGAACCGCCGGCAAAGCGCCGCCGCATGAGCCAGTGGCTGCTGGACAAGGACAATGCCGACGAAGACGATGAGCTCGCCTCTCAGCCTTTCGAGGTTGAGGCTAAGCGTGATCCAGATTACAAGCTTTCCGTCGAACGAGCTTATGCGGACCAGCGATTCCAGATTACCATGGCGCATATCTTCGAAAAGTATGGCCGTGACTTCGAAGGCATTGGCGACGAGATCGATCTTGTGACAGGCGAGATTGTCGTTAACAACGGCCATGTTCGTAATATGCGCGATGAAGGAGACGTTGGAGACGGTCTAGCGGGCGATCTCGCGGACGGAGAGGATGACGAGGACGAAGGAATCTTGTTGGAAGATCTTTTTGACGACGACGAGGAATCTGGAGACGAGGAGAGGGGACAAGGAAAGAGCCAGGGTGGCTTTGGAGCGAAAGCTCAGAATAGAAACGATACGGACGACGACGACGAAGATCGGATAATACAGGGCCGCGAGGCGTCTCGCGATTCGCATTCTACAGCCCTTGTGCTGGGATCATCGTCAAGAAACACACTGGACGTTTCTAGAGCAGTCGCGCGCGGCTCGCTATATGCAGCGCAGGGTTTTGCGTCTCCCATGGAGCTACCCTTTGCTTCCTCTCCATTCTCGTTTGACCAATCACCATTTGTCACGGAACCTTGGGGCTTCCCCGGCCAGTATTCTGATCCATTATGGGATAAGCCCGAATTATTTGCAGTACATCAGCCACAGAAGCAACAATTACCAATCACACCGAGTCGATATAATTTCCCTACCCAGAGCGGCGAAAACTCAATCTGGGCGCCCAAGTCGAAATTCCGAGACAATGAAGATGAACCCCTTCCGTCGGCATTCGCAAACACTTTTGGCAAGCACTTGCTCACAAGGAGGAAGAAAATCATTAGACATCCATTGCTACTGCCGCCTACGAAGCCTGTGGATGACGAGAGCGGGAGAGAAGAGGAGGAAGAAGAGGAGGATGAAGATGTGATTTGAACCGGGAAAAGATATGAGGAGAAGACAACTGCGGATGACACCTCAGCAGAGCCTGCTAGGCAGAGCAATAATTTGCAACAATCCAAGAGCTTAGCGAAGGAAAGAGGCTGAAGAAAGGGGAGGGGAGGGAACATCGAGCGACAGCGGCTACAAGTCCATGGGAAGCGCTCGGAGAGGCAGAAAGAGAAAACAGAGGTCAGGCGAAGACTTGACGAGGAATGAGGCTTCGGTTACACGCTCTGGCAGTTTAAAGAAGACCTCTAATCCACAACCCAACAAGCTTTCGCATAAAGCCAAAGAGCTGGACCAAAAGGCATCGCTCATTGAACTACCGGATGAGACTGATGGACGAAGGCGCTCTGGACGGATGAGGAAACAGGTTGAATTCCTGAACAAGATTTCCTGGACCGAAGCATTGGCAGAGCAAAGGGCCGAAAACCACGACTCATATCATGAACATGGGGAAGCTGAGGGGCCTGAATCGGTCCTAGAATCTGAAGAGCGTCGTTCTTTATCAGAGCCAGAGACTGATTGTATCCCGGACTCTGCTGACGAAGAAGAGGAAGAAGAAGGAGAAGGAGAGGATGGCGATGCAAACCCCAAAGTTGATTTGTCTATTTCACACGAAAGCGAAGCTCGCCAACCGGGAATGGTTCATCATTCCCGTCCGCAAGTGCCGGCTGGGTTTCTCCACAAGCCTATCGATTCTGGTTGCCTTCTTTCGGATGACGAAGCCCCAACCGTGTTGTCCAAGCCAAGGAAATCTGCCCCCCGACGTATACCAGACAACACACTTCCATTACGCGAGATTCACAATGTCGAGGCTAATTCGAGAGCTGAAGCCAGCTCCTCAGATGCTGACAAAGAAAAGTTGCCAAGCTATTCTCTCAAAAGGCGCATGGGCACGCAAAATGCCATTATAAACTCGTCTCCCACCGCGCATAAGAGAAGCATCGGGCACCTGGAGATTCCATCCGAAGAATCCAGCGGCGTGGCACCATTATCCCCCTCTCCCACTCGCTTCTTATCTCGAGTCACCCTCGACGTATCCCTAGATGATACGCCTCAGCCCTTGGACGCCTCAGCAAAGAAGGCGGGGAATGAGTCTACAGTCGTTCCGGCTTCAAGTCCATTTGCTAGTGAAGACTCGAAAGCCACAGCCCCTAAACAGAAGAAGCGTCACTCGAAGCAGCCCCTGAAACATATAGCCGCCGTTACGGTCATTGATGATAGCTCTTACGAAACATTTGACGACCTTTCTCATACCGAATCTTCACCACTCGCCAAGACTTCTCTGCGCGTCGAGCCAGCCCTTCCATCTCCCCGACGCACCGTCTCGCCTACCGAGGCAGTAAATCAGGTACTCGCACAATCTCCCTCAAAAGCGACTTCAAATTCTCCGTCAAAATCCCCCTCAAAGAGCCCTTCAAAACGCGGCTCGCAGTTGACCTCCACCACGGAGGTCGATAGGCCCTTGCCATCGCTGAGCAATCCTCCCCAGACACCCCGTCGGCATCGCTCCTTGAAGGTTCCTTCTTCTCAACATTCCATCCTATCTTTGCTATCTGATGACGAGGACGAGGGTATTGACGAGCTGGGCCGCAACTCGGCTGCGATGCCCAAGTTGCCGAGTTCCGCAGCGCAGACGACTGCGCGCAAAATGTGGAAGTCTAGCTCCCTTACTAGAGAGGTGTACCATACTCCGGTCAAGAAGAGGCCGTCGGAGCCCGTCAGTCCTGGGAGTATTATCAAGACGCCTGGTGGCACACTGAGGGCGTGCGGGTTGGATGGATATAGATGTGGACGAGATTTCTGTTTTACGTGTCTATAGAGCGTAGCTAATGCGAGGGTTTGAGAAAAACAAGCGAGTGGTTAGGGAATTATGGGAAATGAAATCAACTGGCTGGCGCAACGGAGTAACATATATCGGGGAAATGTTGTTTTTTTCTTTACAAAAAAAAGAGACGTAAAAAGGCAGTGTGTAATGGCAATATATTACCCGCTACCTCATATTAGGTACCCGCAAATCAAATAAAGTGTTCCAAGTCGTTAACAAAAAGCGAGAAACTATGGATGAGATTCCCCCCCTTTGCCCTCTCTTGCCTCGCACCCGAGTTTGTCAAATGCCCGAATTTCCTGAAAACGCCGTCGACCGACCGACTGACTGAGTGAGATACAGTTCCAGAGTTCATAAACTGGTGAAGGATTGGAAAGGGATAAGGGGAAAGGGGATGAGTTGGGGATGGAAGGGGGGGGGATAGAGTAGGTTTGTCCGCTTGTAGTCATTTCCTAGCCGCTTGCTTTCTTTCTCATATCCAGCACTGAATAATGTTGTTCCTGTCACACTTTCGCAAAAACGTTCAACATAACAATTGCCGTCCATCGTAGTCCTTTTTGCCCTTCCCATTGTTTTACCCATGGCTAGTCCCTCCTTGCACATATTATGTCTTATCGAAAACACATGAGCTTTATTAGGCAGTACGGCCAGATAGCTAGAGTTATCCTCAAGAGGCAATGATTCAAATGGCATGGATGAGGGCAGAAGAGCAAAAGGGAATGCGATACTCGAGATGAAAAAATAGGAAAAATGCATAAATAAATGAGCTCATTTGTGTCTTCAGGACTTGTACGGTCCTCCGTTAGCGCCGATCAAGTTCTGCTTAAAAACTTCAGGATCCCGAACAGGGTTGAAATAGGCATGGGCCTGGGCCTCCTTTGCCGTGAGACGCTCCTGTTGAAAGAGAGTTAGTATTATAGTCTGCGAAAAGAGAAGAAAAGAAGAAATGGAAACACTACGAACCTGGTGATCGTAGCGTAGCAGCTTATCAAGGAAGTCGATGGCTTCGTTAGAGACAAAACGCTGGTTTTCCGATGTGACAAAGCTATGCCAAGGCTTCTTCTGGAAGCGTCCCAGAATATCATCATACTGTGCATCCAACTCTATTTCGTACTTGTCAAGGTAGTCAAAAAGATCGTCTGTGCCAAGGACCTTAGCGATCTTGACAAGCTGATCCGAGTTGCTGTTGCCGTGGAAGAATGGCTCTTTCCTGAAGATCATCGAGGCAAACATGGCGCCGAGACTCCACATATCGAGGCTGTAGTCGTACTCCTGGAAATCGACCAGCAGCTCGGGTCCCTTGAAGTAGCGAGATGCAACACGCACGTTGTATTCGGTTCCGGGATGGTAGAACTCAGCCAAGCCCCAATCAATCAGACGCAGCTATTGATATCCCACAAAGTTAGTACACATATACAGACAGACACAGATAAGCACAAGGGGATTGTGATTGATGCTGGCTAGCTCAATCATAAAAATTGCAACAGCTGCGGTACCTTTCTGTTCTCATGGTCGATCATAACGTTATGAGGTTTGACGTCTCTGTGCATGATTCCCTTGCTGTGGCAGTAGTCCAGAGCCTTGAGCAGCTCCAGGATGTAGAATCGCACGTCAAGGTCGTTGAACTTGGGGTACAGGCTTCGGAAGTCGGTGTTGTTGACATACTCGAAAATGAGAGACGGCGTCTTACTCTGCAAGGCACCAAAACGCATTCCCGCGTCTCCCGTCAGCTCACCGCAACACGCATAGCAGGGCAATTTGTGCTCATTAGGTACTGACCTGGGAGTCTCGCACGACATCGAGCAGCGCAACGACGTTGGGGCCGCCCGCCAGATTCTGCAGAATCTTGATCTCTCGCTTGATCTTCTTCTTCTTAACGGGCTTGAGAACCTTGACAACACACTTCTGATAGTTGACGACGTTGATACCCTCAAAGACCTCGGAGTACTTGCCCCGGCCTGTGTGTAGAGAGTTCTCGGGTTAGCCACGCGTGCCGACGCGGCAGCAGAGGGATCAGATCAATAGCCCGCAGGCCACCACAACGTACCGATCTTGCGAACGACCTCGTAGTTCTCGAGAACTCCCCAGCCTGCCGTCCAAGTTAGCGCCTCCCGCATCGCTCGCGTGGTGATTGGGGCAACTCCGCACTGATGTTGACGCTGTCATAGTCCCAGTAGCTGCGGGGCATGTTCTGGTTGACGTCGGCGTAGACGCGCGCCATCTTGGGCAGGCTCGGTCGCGGATCAGCGACGCAATGAGGATAAGGGAAAAAAGGATGCTGGCGATGTCCGCGCGTGCTTCAGGCGAGGATCTCTCTTGACCTCTGGCGACTGAGGTGAGAATCCAAAGGTGGGATGTGCCGCTCGGCCATGCCCCACACCGGCGCCAGCTGCGAGCGGCCATTGGCTGCCGCGCTTATCGCTTAGCCGGTTCTGCTACGGCAGAATTTTGAAGCTGAGTCAGGATTCATGGGCACTGGGATTCCGTCAACTCCATCGCCGCATGTGAATATGGCGGCAGTGCTTTTGTGGCTCCCAGGCCGCTCCCAGGCCTAGCACCGCAGATCAGCTCCAGTAATGCTGCTATGCTAGCTACAGATTCGACATAATGGACTACTAGGCGCATACAGCCAGTTCTATCATCTACCTGTTGCTTATTCCGGATGCTGCTCTGAGAAACACCAGACATTCATCACATCGACACGGCCCGAGGTTGGCACAAACATGTCTTTGCTTCATCATTGTACAAGACTTGAGAATGTCGAGACATCTTGTACAAGCAGCATGCTGGTCCATAAACATTGTCATAGGTCTCATCATAGGTAGCCACTTCACACATTCGTTACTACCTGCCACTTCATCATATCTTGCCAGACGCCGAATCCATCCCAATGTAAACCAATCCCTACTCAAAGTATGCATGTTAGTCCAGATGCCAGCTCCTCAAAAAACAGCAAATGTCAAGACGATGAAGAAGAGTGGGCTGTGTAGCCTCAGAGAGAAGATTATAAGAGTTTTCGTCACGCCGCTGTTGTCAACCCTCCCCAGATTTGGTCGTTGGTTCTTCAGGCCTCCATGCGCGATCTGACTAAGGATGACGATACAAAGGTTCTCATCATATTGTGGTAAGGGGTTGGATAGCAAGAGTAGAAAATGTGCTTACTTACTTGTCGAGATCCCATGGGAACACGTTGAGAAATAAATTGCAGATTTGCTCAATATGATGCAACGATATCCGATACCCAGATAGAAACACGAATGGTTGCTCGTTAAACCTGCCATGAACTCTACCATTAAACGGCTTCAATCGTAATCAAGGGAGTCGAGTCCAGCTTCGACCACATCCCAGGTGCGCTTTCGTAAGTCTGGCTTGGGTTCTTGTTTTCCCGCCTTGGACTTGTTCTTTTTTTTTCTTGTTTCGAGAAACGGTAGGGGGGCCTGTTCCATGCGGAGAGGCGACGTCTGTTTCATTTGCGGAAGCATCTTGTGACAGCTCTGATTTAGATTGCGGTTGCTTTTCTTGTTGCTTGCGGAGCTCTCTAAGTTCTGAGTGCCGGAATATTGCAATCTGCTCATCTGTAAGGGTTCTTTTCACACCGTCTTCGTAGTAGCCAAGACCGTCGTCCTCCTCCTCCTCCCATTCTTCGTATAATTGAGCCTCGGAGGACTCTTGTGGTGGTAGGTTTGTGAAATTTTGACCGAAATCAGCGGTGGCTTCGTTTGAAAAATGCCTCTGCTGGAATTCGAGTAATTCATGGCTTGTAATTTGTGGTATTTTGAACGGAAGCTCGTTAATCGACATCTTGACGCGCATCCGCAGGTGAAAGAATGGTTTAGGCGGCCACGAACTAAAACGCGGGATTGAGGCGGCCAAGCAGTCGTTAGGTCACGTGCTTCATCTTGCAGCCCAACATGGCCGATCAAGACGAATTGATGAAGCAACCAAGAGTGTTTGTGCCATGCGCATACACCGACGGAGAGAGAAAAAGTTAGGGGAATAACTAGATATAGCTAGGCCACTTTACTCGGCTCATGCAAGGTGAGTCTAAGTAGAGCGCAACAAGGCCAATGCACTCTCAAATGCACGCATAACCTCATCATCTAGGTGGTTATGCCATTAGCCTGATGATGGAATCAAGATGGTGGGAGCCGATAGACACTCACAATGCTGCTGCTTCTGGGCCATTCTTTGCTCAGAAATGTTGATGTACCGTTGTCGCGTCTGGAGCCGCTTCACCGCGCGCTTGTCATCATGAGCTGATGCAGCCGAGGACCACGCTTCAAAGTACTGTATATGTACAATGGGTTTGTTTAGTATAAGTCATGTTAAACCGATGAAGCAGGGCAGAGTGGCTAACCCTGAAGAGACTTTCGGCCTCTTTGAGGACTTCTCGTTCCTGTCCCTCTACCTCCGCCAGCGCCTTCTCATACCGCACCTCGAAGTCATCCCAGTCGAATGGCTCCAGAACGGCGGGGGGGTTCGGTGTCGCTGTGCCGTTGCGCTGTTCGGCGGGTTCAGGCGTCTTGGTGCGTGTCCGGCGATTCTTCTCGGCGTCTAACACGGCCGTATCGTCCTTGCCGGCCACCTTGGTCCCATAGACGGGTAGACGGTCGTCGCCGTTGGGCGATTTTGGTGAAGGCGAAGCCATGATGGAATATGGCGATGCTTGTGCTGCGGTGGAGCTGAAGTGATGATCCTTGCACCTGTGACAGCCTCTCTAGCACGGCTGCGAAGGGGCAAGAAAGGGGCTTGTGCTCCGGGTTGGCTGTTACTGCAAGGGAGACTGAATCAAGAGCGGAGCTGGTGTGCTGTTCCCTTGGATGGACGCTTGCCAGTCGCGCGTTTTGCGAGGCCGCCACCTGTTTCGACACACAAGCCTGACGCTACAACGCGGGTGGCGAGCGCTGTCCCAATCAATAGCAAACGAACAAAGGAAATAATACACTGCAAAAGGATGGGCAGCGATATCGCACGTCTCCCCAGTGACAAGGCGCCGCTAGTTGCCGGAATCGATGTCAGCCTGGACAATTAACGTTTGGATGAGCAGAAAAGTCCCAGACGGCAAAAGGCAAATAAATGCCAGCACCGAGTTGACATCAAGATGTGGAAATTCCAGGCAGCGCTAGCGCTTCCAATCAACAACACCGCGGTGGAGCTGCTGTGGCCGTGGGTGAGTTTACAGGCATCAAAGGGCTCTGATACAGGCGGGTGCCTAGGCGGGCCAGCTGGAAGCTAGTGGAGAGCCGCCCTAGCGCTCCGGGCTCTGGGCCATCGACCTCGTTATCGCACCCCGTGATCTCATCGATCTTGGTTCTTTAAAGGACATGACACATGCAGTCATCTGTCCAAGCATCGCCCAGGACAGGCCGTTCGCTTTTCAAACCCTTTCTTCTTCATATAATCCGCTACCCTATATCTATATAGAGATCCGTTCAAACCCGACGACTTGCTTGTTCGCGCATCCTGCTCCCTCTCTCGCCCCTGCTGTCGGCGCCTCTATCGGAACCTCTATCGGAACCTCTATCGGAGCCTCTCTCTCTTCAGCCATCCACCTACCTGTATGCGGACATCCCACATCTGCATCCCGCCATCTGCCCGGTACTGCGTATAATCAGCGCGCCATCTCGCTCTCCAGCTCTAGCAGGATCCGCCAACTGCCTCCGACATGGAATGCGACATCTGCCACCGCCCGCATGACGCTCAGCGCCGGCCGTTCTTGTGCGCTGTAGATGCTCGAAACAGAATCTACGAAGGCCGCATGAGGAACTTGCAGCTCATGATTGAGAACGACACGCTCAAGGCGCAGATTAACGAGATTTTGGCCGACACCCGGCCAAACAGGCACTCCTTGGATGAGGTCATCTCACACAAGCAGGCCGCGGAGCAAAAGACTGACCAGATCCTCGCCGCCGCCGAACAGCTTCGCGGTGACATCAGGGCCGCCAGGGACGAGATCCAGGCCCGGAAGGCGGCGCTTGCTCGGCGAAAGTCCGATCTAGCCTCTGTCTCTGCCGGTCTAGCTGAACGGAGGGCCAAGCAGCTCAAAGACGTAGAGAAGTCGGTTCACGTGCTCAAATTCCGATGGTCTCAAACTGCCGAGGATACGGCTTCGACTCGTACTTTCTTATGTGCGGAAGCCGTTCGGCTCTACGGTCTTAGGAGAGTTGCAAAGAGAGGCATCACGGGGCGCTACGAATATAGTCTCGGCAGGGTTCCCATTGTGGACCTAACTAGTATGGACTGTGAGTCTCCCTCATGTTTCCTTTTATTTCCCATGTCTTTCACCCTACTTCTCTGTTCTTGTCCATCTATATAGAATAGTAGAAGGAAATAGGAGAGATATATACTCGGAGATCAGAAGACGAGAAAAATTACAGGAGGAAATTGATGAGAAGAAAATGAGAAAAAAAATTACAGGAGAAGAAAGAGAAGAGAGAGAGAGAAAATGACAGGAGAAGAAAGAACAAGAGCAGCAGAAGAAGAAGAAAAACCCGCCCCAGGAAACCTGCTAACTCTTTTGCAGCCCTTTCGCCCGAGGTCATCTCAACCTCTCTCTCCCACGTCGCCCACGTCCTCATGCTGGTCTCCCATTACCTTTCCATCCGCCTCCCTGCCGAGATCATCCTCCCCCACCGCGACTATCCCCGACCAACCATGTTCACCATCCAAAACTCATATCGCCATGGCGATGTTTCCTTCCCCGGCAGTCTCATGACCGCTCCCCTCTCTGATACCCCCTTTGCCAACTCCCACATCCCTCGACCTCGCCCCCTCTTTGTGGATAAACCACTACCGCAGCTCTCCAAAGAAGATCCCGCAAACTATTCCCTGTTCCTTGAAGGCGCCACGTTGCTGGCTTATGATGTAGCCTGGCTTTGCTGTTCGCAAGGCGTGTCCGTTGGTGATAGGACTTCGTTTGAGGATATTTGCAACATGGGCCGGAACATGTATAGCCTTTTGATGAACAACCAATATTCAGGCGTCAACAACTTTTCTCCGGGAACGAATGACCATATTGGAGGCCAGAACGCCGACGAAAAGCGGACTTGGATCGGCCGGTTTGCTCATGGCACGACCTTTTACTCCCTTAACGACGACGAAGGAACCGAGTTCATCAAGTCCTTCAAGCTCCCCAACCCTTTGAAACTCGCCGATAAGCTGAAGAAGAAGCTTCTCGGAGATGCGCCCGCGCCTGATTGGGAGGTCCTTGGCGATGACGAATGGAAGGACGAAGGCTTGGCTGGAAACAGGGCGTTTGATCCAAAGGCGTTGGGAAACAGGAATGGCAGTCTTGTTGATGTCAAAGACTCGCCTCGGACTAGCAACTCGAATGGGTGGATGAAGGTGAAGAGCAGATGATAGACTCTAGACCAGCATGAATTGAATGACTTTGACCACTCCAAAGCTCCTTGCCTGGCTGTGATTCTCCAAATTGGCTTTGCCACCTTTTTTTGGTAGCATGATAATTGTTGAACATTTTATGTTCAACGTTTCTTTTTTTACTCATTCCGCTTTTTTTTTTGGCGAAAAGATGATTGAACAATTTATGTTCAACATTTTTTTTTCTTTGTTTTTCGTCATCTTAGTGCGGCCGTTCTTTGGAGACTGGGTAACTGACCATTTTATGTTCAGTTTCTTCTTTGTCGTTTCTTCATCTTTGCGCTGCTCTGTTTCGGCAGCAAATAATTGAACATTTTATGTTCAACCTTTTTTTTTGTGGTGTGTGAGCGTGTGGGTGGATGTGTATTTGTATTCGTGTATTTGCGACTCTTGGTCGGTATTGTTTGGCGATTGTGATTGGTATTGATCAATTGCCAGGCTGTATCCGAATGAAGATCTTGTATTTTGTCTTCATGATTCGGCAGCGAGAGAGAGATGATGAATGTTCGTATCAAGACAGGCCAGACTCAACCGGTAGAGTGTATGAGTTGGTTGGTCCTGTTTCTCTCTTTTGTTCAGATGAGCGAGCTTGGTTTATTTGTGGTTGCCATAGCTCGTCGTCTTTGTTTTGTTGTTTTGTCCATGGGTTTGGTCGTAGCCTGCTCCCAATTCGTGAGATTCTTTTCTCACGTTTGGGGCCAGTCCAGGGTGAATTTATCACAAAGGAGGGCAGCTAGACACTTGTTCGTCATGACCTGTTCCCAATTCGTGAGATCTCTCACGTTTGGGGCCAGTCCAGTGTGAAGTTGCTCACAAAGGAGGGCAGCCAGACTTTTTTTCCCAGGCAAAAAGGTTTTCGGATGATGATTCGTTCGAAAGGTTGTAGGAGTGCCAGCAACCGGCTCCCAATTCGCGAGATTCTTTTCCCTCACGTTTGGGGCCAGTCCTTTCGGAGGGCAGTCACGGCTGATTTGTCCAAGTCGCAAGGCAGAAATTTGGTTGCCTTGGATTGGTTCCCAGCATAGTGATTGGTTCTGCTGGAGGTGGCGGACATCAGACCGGAATGAAGTGAATCTGTTCAACTCAATGGAAACTCAGTCAACTTTGGTTGCAAAGTTGAAATCAGGTTCGAGTTGTCTCCATTGAGGATCAGTTCTGGTATGAGGTCGATGTCTGCCACCGTTTGAAGGAATAATCCAAGAGATTAGACGATGCTCATGATATAGAAAAGTGTGGCGTCTCTAATCTCTGGTATTCCAGGTTTTCGTTTTGTTGCCGAGATGTGAAAAGAGAGTGATTTCATCTCTGGCAAGTTCCCGTTTTTGTGTGTCGTGTCATGATATTCGATTCGACACACAGCTGAGAATCATCGTGCAGATGAAGGTGATTAAAATCGGATGACTGCGTGATATGTGATGATTCTCAGTGTTTGGGAGGGTCAGGTGCGAAATAGAGATTCGTGATTGATATAACTTCTGACCCTCCCAAGTTCCCCATTGATAATGTGTGTGTTTGGAGGAGGATCAGACCATGAAAGCGATTGGTGGTTCTGATCTCTCCTCATTTCCCCGTTGGTTAGGGTCATTCGCACGGTTTTCCTCGATAAAGTCGTATGAAAGTGTCCCCGATTTTGTTTGTCAGAGGGTAGAAAGGTAATTAAATCGTGATACCCTCTGACAAAAGTGTGCGAATGTTTTCCCCAATGTTGTGTGTCAAGGGCGAGAAAGCGGTATCTAGTTGGGCCCTCGACACACGAGATATGGAATCTTTCAGGGCTTGTGGTGATGTAAGTTGAAGCCTGATAGTGATAAATGTTTGTGTTTCCCCTGTCACTATCATGCAGATTCCATATCTCATTCTCGAAGGCAAGATGTTCGTCGGATCACAACTGCGAGCCTTGCGGTTTTGCAGTCGCCATTTGGTCTGGTTGGTCTGGTCTGGTCTGGTCTGGTTTGAAGAAGTACTCCATTTGAAGAAGTACGAGGTGGTGGTTTGTTTGTCTGTGTGTGTGCCAATTGGAGAAGAACTCCAATTGAAGAGGCATCCCATGCGGGATGGCACACGAAGTGTTTCGTTCGAAGTTGTGGATTGTTTGCCGAAACACTTCGGAAGTGGTAGTTTGTTTGTTTGTTTGTAGAATTACTCGCATATGAAGTGGTATTGTGGTTGTGGAAAGAGTCTTTATGAAGAGTCGCCACAATAGCCCATGTGCGAGTAATGTGTGTGTGGAATGCTCCGTATGAAGGAGCAGTCCTGTCTGTATGCGTAAAGTGCTCCATGTAAGGGAGCAGTCCTGTGTGTGTGTGATGGAGTCGCTCCGTGCAAAGGAGCAGTTCGTGTGAAGTAGCTGCTTCGTTCAAAGCAACTGTTTGTGTAATTGTGTGTGACCAAACCGTGACCAAACCGTACCCAACCCAATGATCCTCCTAAATCTTGCCCTCAAGAGTGTGTCTCTGTCATCAACGCGGTATGAACTGAAGTGTAGCGGATTGACAGAGACACGAATGCGCACAGGAAAGCAAAGCGTCAGCTGAAGTTGAGTTGACGAAGTGAATTAACGAAGTAAGATGTATCAGAAAGTAGCTGATGCTAGCTTCTGCTTTGCTTTCCCGATCGCGCTGCTGACTGAATTTGTCGAAAGCACATCGTAGAGTGAAAATTGTCGACGTCCTTCGACATCATTACAAAGTGGAATGCAAGCGAATAAGTAGTTCGGAGTGTCTTCGCTCGCGATTCCAAATTGTAATGATCCCCGAGTTTTCGTCCTAGATGTCGAATGGTGTAGACAGGTGTCGACATCTTCGGACTCTTGGGAAAGACGGCGGCGATAGACGATCAGAAAGAATGAAGATCATCTGTGCCGAGTGTATTTGGTTACGTCTTTCCCAAGAAGTGGCGAGCCCCTTTCCGTTCGGTTTGACTGAGCAATGCGTTCGATGACAAAGATGAGCAAAGCCAATAATGCTGCGTCGATAAATGTCATGTCGCTCGTCAAGAAGAGAAAAAAAATCCAAACAGAAACAAGTCCTCGAAAAAAAGGGGGCTCTGGTTCCATATCATCAATATGGAAGAAGCGTTTCCAACAAAAAACCACGAGCAAAGAAAGCGGTATAAGAGTGTGTGTGGTTTCGTTGAACCGCTTGTCCAAAAATAGCAAGTAAAGCTCTCGGTGATGGTCGTAAACGAAAAGTGCCAAAACATATCCTCACAATATGTGTAGATTGACAGAGGGCAAGTGAAGCAAATTGGTCGGCGAAATGTGAATCAAGAAGAGTATTCGCGTCCAAGTCTCTGACAGAAGACATTTTGCTCGGTGCCCCAAAACCATCTGAATCCCTCAAGAGAGCCAAGCTCAGCTGCTTTTTCCCAGTTGTTTTCCATGATTGTCTCGTGTGTGTCAAAAAAGAAAGAAGAAATTTCGACACGGTTGCGCTCAGCTCCAAAAGTAAGAAGAGGAGTGGTTCGACCAGCGCAGACAAGATTCTCAAAACTTTGAAGCGAAAGACGTCGGAGTCCAAAGCGGAAAACAAAGAAAAGAAAAAAGAAAAAGAAAAAAGCAGTCGTCGAGCTCGAAATTGCTGATCATCGTAGTATCATCCAGTATTAGACATTAAAAATTAAAAATTAAAAATTAAGTCGGAAAGAATGAGAGCACCACGCTCATCTTTCGTCTGCGTTGCCTTCACGCACAAACCCTCGCCGAGCCTCACTGTCTCGAATCGCCTTCATAACGGCAGGCGAACCGAGCATCACCCTCGCCGCCCCTTCGTCAACGGCATCCGCTCCACCATCAGCGTCGCTTCCAGCGCGAGACAAGGCATGGAAGGACTGCGGAGATCGGAGATTGCTCTCTCTCTCCGCGGCGTCTGGTGAGCGAATGAGAGCCGAAGACTTCTGCGGTCGCTTGGGGTGAAAAATGGAAGCAGGTTGGCGCCTCCTCATGACGTTGCGCAGATCCCTTGCCAGGCTTTCTTCCTTTTGCTTCCTGATAGCCTCTGGGTCGGGAGTATTGACTTGCTGCGGCAACGGGGTCATGGGGGCGGGAGTCGCGGGCAGAACAAGATTTCCGCCAGGGAGAATAAGTCCTCCCATCCTGATGGGCGCGACCTCAACCTGAACCACTCGGTTTGGCTCGGGGGTTATCAAAATCGCCGGTACGTTGGCTGGAGCCGGGGCCTCAGTCGTCGGTGGTTGCTCTTCAGCAACTTCTCCAGAGGCCAGGGCGGTGTCGCCCTCGGGGGACTCGGAACTACCCGCCTGGTGGTGATCCTCTGGAGCTGGCTCTTGCGCCTCCGTGACTGAGGCCGGTCCAGATCCAAAATCTGCAGAGGCCGGATCCTCTTCTGAAAGTTCGTCAGCGGCGCTTTCGGTCGGAGGATTGCCTTCGATTGTCCGGGAAGAATTGTTGAACAGCTGGTTCAACGAAAGATTGGTGGCAGCACCAGAGTCAGACGCGTTCACCATGTCAGGGGGAAATGCCCATAAGGGCACGTCGCCCGAGTCAAGCGAAGTCGATCTCGATCGCGAGGAAAAAGACAATCGGTCTGGTGACATGCCGAGCAGGGCGGCCATTAAATCCCTTTCTTCAAAGGCGGCCAGCATATCGTCCTCGAGGGAAGGCCCAGGCGAGACTACCACGAGTAGCTCACCTCCTTCCGAGCCTCTTGGAGACATGCTGCGTGTCGTCGGGGTCTGCGGGGGCAAACCGCTAGACACAGCGCCCTGCTCATTCCAATCTTCATCATCGTCTCCCATGTACGGCAATTGCGGGGGCAATGCCTCATGCTGGAGAGTCTCCGGAACAGCATCCGGAACAATGTCGTCGACGGGGGGGATTGGCTCGTCGGGTTCCGCCATCTCGATGACGGGGGGAATTGGCCCGTTGAGCTCCGTCGTGTTGCCGGTGGGGGGGATTGACTCCTCCGGCTCTGCCATGTCAATGACGATGACAGGGGGAATTGGCCCTTGGAGTTCCACCATTGCGACATCTTCCTGGGATAGTTGCTGCTCGGTGATGATGACGTCGCCGACATCCAAAGTAAGAGTCAACTGAGCCAAAGCTGCAGTTATAAACTCTACCTCGGGGTCGGACCCGCTGCCACTCAGGTCGATGGAGGCCATGTCTTCATCCAAGCTAGAATCCCGAAGGATGCCTAGATCGAAGAACTCGGAAACTGGGTCCATCATGACCGAGTCGTCGTCAGAGTCGAAAGCTGGAGTCGGGATCCAATCCGCGTCTCGCATTTCTTCGTCCTCGTCCAACGCGTTGGCGGCGGGAACTGCTGCTTCGGCATCCACACCAAGGGTATCCAGCCACGCTCCGAACTCCTCAAAAGAAGCGTCGGTGGTGAATGCTAGATCCGGTTGAGTGGTGATGCCGGCTAGGAGATCGTCCATCTGGCGATCTAGGAGGTCGGGGTCCATGTTGGCATACTCGTTGCCCTCCAGGAGTGTCTGGTAGTCAGCGACTGATGAAAGGTCAGGCTGAAAGTCAATCCCGTCCTACTGGGCCTCGACAACAGCTTGAGCACTCTCGACAACAGGCGACAATGACATGTATCCGCGGGTTTCGTAGTGGTAACCAGGTTCCTGACCAGCAGGAGACCATGGGGCCACAACTTCCAATGGCAGGATCAGCTCCTGGGGGTTGGAGTAGCAGGTAGAAGTAAAGGGGCCAGGTACTATTTCCTCTAGGGGATATGCGTCAGTCATCTCAACATCGGACTCCTCCTCATACGAGGTCTTGTCCTCCGTGAAACCTTCACCTTCCGACTCAAAAGAGACTTCGGGTTCCTGAGTTTGGACTGCGTCGATAATCAGCAGGCCGTCACCTTCCTCCTCGTAAGAGGTCTCCAGTTCCTGAGCCGCTTCGGGTACCGTGGCGCTGGGATCATCGGCCAAGCTTTCACCTTCCTTCTCATACGAGATCTCCGGTTCCTGGGCTTGGGTGTCTCTCAATAGCGGGCTTTCACCGTCCTCCACAGATGTGAACTCGGGTTCCTGGGCCAAGCTTTCACCTTCCACCTCAGATGAGGCCTCGGGTTCCTGGGCTCTGCTGTCTTCTTCTTCTTCTTCTTCGTCTCCGACCAGACTTTCACCATTGGACTCCTTCTGGGCCGCTGGTTCCTGGGTCTCTATAAATCCGCTGGCAGTCGTGACGTCTTCTGCGACATGATCCGACTCGGGAACAGTGGGCCAAGCAGAAACCTGAACCACCGGGGTGGGAGTCTCTCTTGACTGAGGCACTGGTTCGCTGTCGAATGGTGTTGGCTTCGGATCGTTAAGCTGCGCAGCGGCGATTCTCTCTGCTTCTTTTCTTGCCATGATTTCTGCACGGCGCTCCTTCACATACTTCTTCGCTCGCGCCAGAGATTGCTCCTGCTCTTCGGTGACCTTTGTCACAAAGCGGCGCGGTCGCTTACCCCGAAGGATAGCTGCAATACCAGCTTCGGATATGCCAATAGGAGGGCGGGATAATCTCAGGATGAACGAAGTGTATCCGGAGGCGGCAAGGAGCCGGATCATAGCGCGATCGCCGGGTGATCCTGGCTGCATGGGCGAGTAGCATTTGATGACATAGTCCGTGAGGTCGAATTCGAACTCCATGGCGGCATGGATTCGGCGGACTATGGCATTGGCGGCAAGACGAAGAACCCCCATCAGGCCGACCCAAATTGTCAAGACAATGAAAGGGAAGGCCATCAGGAACCACGCGAGAAATGTGTAGTCAATCGCGAGATCGACTTCACGACGTAGGTCAGCGGTCGCGGCGGCCCAGGGCTTCCAAAGCCATAGCAGTGAAAGCCAGGACATGGCAGCGACAACAAAGTTCTTGTCCGGGGAGAATGCTACCACGAGGGAGAGGTAGGAGAGAACCGATGGCCACAAGGCGGTGACCAGTTTCGTAAACAAGCACACGGTGAAAAGGAATGCCCAGAGGGGCAGGAAGATAACGAAATCGCCAAGGGAGGGGGCCTTGGGATAAGGAACGAGGGTGAAAATGGTAGAAAACTCCATCTTGTCTGTCAGAATTGTGAGGGATGTTCGTTCGTTTGTGTGCGTGTTAGTGATACTTTGATGTGATGATGGTAACTTGAAGAAGGAAGAGAAGAAGAGGAAAAGAAGAGCTGGGGGGCGGGGGGGTTTTGTAATTTTTTCTCAGGGCAGCTGTGGGCACATGATTTCACTTTTTTCTCACTTTTTTCTGACCAATTGAGCGCGTTGCAGTGAATTCTCTGTTTGTTTTGTGCGGAGGACTGGTCGCCAGCTGGCGAGTCGATAGGGCTGAAGCCAGGCATGGCCTCACTTTTTCTTCACTACAGCAGCCTGTAGAGGGACCCAAACGCGGTGACTGACGCGAGAACATTAGACGAAAACCAATTGATGGCCAGGCAACGTCACCGCGTTCGCGCTCTTTCGCGTTGCTGAAAAAAGGTGTGGCAGCGAGATGGCATAACCACCGTCCGAGGCTTGGTGTTTTGGACTCTAGAGGTTCGGTCAGGTCACTCACTCACATCCAACACAGCCATGAAAATGGGGCAATTCCAAAAAAATTCAACAGCTCACCTAGAATCCCCTAAACCTGCAATTATATCAACTTTTCGTCCTATAATTTCCAACATCTGATAGCTTTGCAGTGCCGTCCAATTGTGTCGTCAAACCTGCGTGTCATGTCGTTGAATCAAGCTCGCACCTGTGCAACCCCCACTCTGCTAATCAGGACCTGTCGTCAAGATACCAGATCCGGCTATTGGCCATGCACTAACTGACTTTGTACCTCTCAGACAAACAGGGGTCTCAGTGAGGGGCAGTGCTTTCCGCTACGGTAATCTCTCTGCCCAATGCAGCTTCTCCTGACAATATGAGCCCAAAATAAAATAAAAATAAAATAATCTCAGGCGTCGGCGCTGGCACTGACTGACTGACGGCATCTCGCTGCCCTCTTATACTCGCTGCCGACTTCTCGCGGCTTCAGTCACCTTCAGCCCGGCCGCTATTCACCAGCACTGCTCATCATGGAAGACTCAGCTGTTGACGCGGCTGCCCGCCCGCTTCGCATCGCCGCCGTCGTGTCCTTTATCCCGTCTTTCGCTCTCTGCATCGCCCACGGCGTCTTGTCGCACAATCCCGTTCCGGCTGTTGGCCTGGTGCCTCAAGCCGTGTCTGTCGTCACCTCGATCGCGCTCCTTCGCACCGCAGGCCACAGGCAGGAGGCCGATGTCGAGTCCCTCGAATCTGAAGGCCGCAGCGGCATTTCTATCCGCGCTATCCTCACTCACCCCATCGTTGTTTTCATTCACGACGTCGTCCTTGCTGCTGCTCTCATGATTGTTCTCGTCTTTACATGGACCCATCACGGCCGTTCGGCTTCACTAAGTATGCTTGCTGCTTATGCTACGCTGCCTATTCTGACAAGCTTGTATGTCTCCACGCCCCTCCAAGATGCTTGACTCTTTATTCTAGCATGGCCGTATCTGGCTGGCTCTTTGCATGATCGAAATTAACCTGTGCCGTGTAGCTTCTGCCATGTCTTTGCTGCGGCCCAAGCCGTCTATCAAGGGTTCGCTATTCACGGCCTCTTACAGTGGGTTGCCTGGCAAATTCTTCCTCCAGATTGTCCAAACTGCGAACACCACCTGCGACCTTCCTCACTGCCCGAGATTCCTTGGTACCAGAGCGTTAAGAATTTGAACTTGGGTCTAAGTTTTCCGTGGCGCCGTAGTGATGCCCCCTTGCTCGCCCCCTTGCTGGCAGAAGACGATCCTGAGCGCTACCGCGACGACCCTGAAGACGACGTGACGCCGCTGCATCCAGAGGCAGTTGAGGTGCGATCAAAGAGGAACCGTAAGAACGCCACTCCCGCACTATCCAACGAAGCCTTGGACCCCGTCCTGACGACAGGCGACGTGTTCGACAACAATAACTGACCTGGATCAAGGACAACGCTTTTAAACGCTGCAACGCAGCAGGATCTACCATGAAGGCTGTGGCCAATATTCCCGGGGTCATCGTCATGCCATGGCATTTGCGTCTGTGGTTGCATTTTACCTCACGACTTTATTTCTTATAAATGGGAATCCTTTTGGAGTGCAATTCGTTTGAGGGAGTTATTTTCATTTTTTACAGATACCTTAGTTAGATTAGCCACCGTCATTTCCTCTTAGACCATGGTCTTGCTTGCTAGAAAATTACATGATATCCATTCTTTTGGGCCGACTTTATTATACCTCAGTCTCGATTCCAGACTCCTTGTTCCTGTGATCAAGCATGCCAATGACGCTATCTTCCACCTTGTCCACCTTGTGCTTCACCCATTTCGCGGTCCGAGGCACCTACACCAGGGGTTAGCTACTCATTTCCTCTGAAGCTGGCATATTCTGGTGAATCTGTCTTACCTTCCACTGCATAAGGCCCCGATGCTGTCTGTGTAGGGCTTTGTCTCTCCGTTTATAATCCCGTACTTGGTCTATGGGGCCCTGCTTATGGTCCGCACTACCATCTGGTATGTACTCATTCTCATCAGAGCTATCGCTGTCGCTTGAAATTTCCTCGTCCACAATTCCAGCAGCTCTTTCCATGTCGTCGTCTCTGAGATTATCTCTTGCAGCATCGATTACTTCGACAACATCTCGAATTTGATCGCTACTATTAGCCCATTCGGAATGCGCAGCGCCCTAAAAGACTGTGTTAGGGATTTCTTCTTCTGTTACAGGGTAGTCTGAAATCAGGATATCAACATGAACTTACCATGCCCGGCCAAAATGTCACCTTGATACTGAGCGTCCCGATTCTTTCTCCGCATTGGTCCAGGCAGCACGATGTCGCTCTCTTGAAATCGCCTTTCCAGATGGGCAGATCGAGGATCAAATTCTCCCCATCGGGAATATCTTTCAGCCAGCACACACTAAAAGCAGACACTTTGTCTCCCAGCACTTTCTTATCCTTGAAGGCAATAGACAAGCAGCCGCTGTATCGTTTCTGAACAGCTAGACTGAGAGGCCGATCCTTGCTCGTCGCCCACGTCGCCTCCCCAGATCCACGAGAATACATTTTGCCGCTGCTAATGTCGGTTTTCAGCTTCAGTTTCGCATATCTCAAGTCCTCGGGACAATCTGAGCTCGTTGCGACAGGCTGCACATTCACTGTGCCATACTGCCATCCGACGAGGTTTCGCGGCGCTTGAAGTTGGACGCTGCGCCATACCATGGACAGTCTGATCTTGCCATAGCCGATGCCTCCAGATATGGGCCAGAAGCCATTTCTCTGCGAACGTTCCTTGAACACTTCGCTCAGAGGCAGATGGACGATGCCCAATAATGGATCGTCCTCGTGCAACCTGGCATCTCTCACGGAGACATAGACTTCGCAGGACCTCCAGTCTCGAATGAAGCGCTCGCAGATTGCGTTGAAAAAGGGCTTTGTGTTTTGCGGCTTGGTTCGCGTTTTGTAGGTTTTCTTATGATTGACAATTACGGTGCAGTAGGCGCTGGGCAGGCCCTCGCCAGTCTCTTCGTCGCTGGCATTCCCATCCTTGTCCTTTAAGCTCTTGTTTAGCTGCGGAACTTCGAGTCCGGTAATGTTGTGGATCTGCAGACTAAAGATGCCGCTTGGATATCCGTCGGGCGGCGGCGCTGATATGATCATGGCATCTTGTTCGGCCTTCATTTCCTGCATCTTCTGCTGCTCCAGCTCGCCATCATCGCCATCAGATGATGCATGTTTGAGCATGGCTTCTCGAAGCTTCCGCTCGCAGCTGTTGCTGACCTTTTCTTGAAGCTGCTCCATTGATCTAACTTCTGGGTCGTGAGTCTGTTGTTCGAACTGGCATTTCTGGAGTCTTGCTTTCGAAAAGTATCCAACACTCCACTCGAGTTTCCCCGGCATGTCGTGGCCAGATTTCAGTGCTCTAAATCCATCTGTGCGTTGCCACATGCGCCCGTTTGATTCTTCGTTTTGCATCAGCTCTTTGAGGTCAACCTCGATTCTGCCGAGGTCGTCATCCGCCGTAAATCGATCAGAGTCCCAAAGCTGAAGGCGTAGCCTCTCGTTGATGTTTAGCTCTTCAGGGGTGACCAGCACAAAGCAAGTCTCATCCCAGTATGGTTCCATTTCAGACAGCAAAATGCGCGTGCTCCAGAGAACCTTGCCAAATTTTGCCCACCCAACAGACACATATGGATCTGATCCAGAGTCTTTGATAAGCGGTATGCCAGAATCTCCCATTTTGAAATCGTAGCCGCGCTTGATATTGACCATGAGAACGCCTTTGGCGTATGTGTCCTTTTTGAAGTCGTCACCGGCGAGCATATCTTTGAGATCCAGCGTGAGACTCTTTGGAGCGACATACTGCGCCATGGCTGCGTCAACTGCCGACTGCACGAAATTGCTTATAAAGGGCACATCCATAAGATTCAAGGCATGCTTGTTCAGGGGCACACAGCTCAAATCCACCTTTGGTTGGCCGAGCAGTGTCAGAGTACAGAGATCGAAAAATGGAGGATCAGGCGTCAGCTGTAGGCGCAGCCTCATGGTGCCAACCGCTCCATGCAAATCAACCCAGACGGGTATCTTCAGGTTTCCGGGCAAATAAAAGGCCAAGTAGAGGTGCATGTTTTTGCTCCGCTCCTTGAATGATTTGCTGGTTGACCGAGTCCTGTATGCGAAAGCAACTTCTAGGTTGATGAAATCGCCTTCCTCGGCTGCCATGCCCCGAGAAGTGGACTTGTCGCTTTTGCTATCAGGCTCTTCGTCTTCACCCAGCTCCGAATTGCTGCGACTCTCCTTGTCCTTGTGTGAGATGATCTTCCCGTCTTCCGTTACGGCTTGTGCAGCAGCTCCAGTGGGCAGCCATCGAACGCCGAGGATGCGCAGCGATTCGCTGCCTTGGCCGATATCTTCCACACTGACCATGCGTATCATTTTGGGCAACGAGGCTTGCATAACATCTTCCAGCGTGTCTGCCAGGCTAGTAAAGAGGTCGGGGTTGATGAGCGGCCATACTGAGCTCAGCAAGGAATTGAGCCACAAGGTAGTCTCCCTTTCGTATTTCTTGGCCTCGCGTTTCATCTGTCGGCGCTGCGAGCGCCAGATCTCGTCTTGGATTGCGTTGTCGACCTTTTTGGCCGTCCAGTCCCTCACGCCGAAGATGAAGACACAAAATATCCCTGCGCTCACAGTGACCAGAGCAAGCCAGGGTAATAACCGTTGAGCAACAGCTGCCCATCCTCCATCTCGGTGCCCATTTGTAAGAATTAATTCGCGAATAACAAAGGCAGTAACCAAGATGCCGCATGCACCGGCTAAAGAAATCCCAAACCCACGGCCGCTTGCCGCAACGACTTCCTTGCGTAAGAAATCGAGATCCGGTGGTGGGAACTGATTCATCAAGGCATGATGTTTCTCTTGTGAACCGTCTTGTTCCTTGCGTAGTTCGGCCTCGGACTTGTTCTTCTCATCGATACCACTCAAGGTTCTTTTTGACTGTTCAAATGGGTCCTCGTTCACGTCCAGTTCTTTGAGGGCACCATCAGTGAAGTCGTGAATCTTCACAGGGAGATGAGTGACGGGATCCGTGACCTCGCGTTCCGCCCTTTCTTTCTTGGAATCCATCTTCTTTTTTCGGGGATTGACTGCAGCAGGGTCAACTTGCGATGTGTCCTGGATAGACGCCTCCTCAGACTGAAAATCTTCCGCTTCGTCATCAGGACTCCACGCTTCTCTTTCTTCGGTCTGAGAAGGACGTTGACCCGGGCTCTCTACATCGTTTTTTAATGCATCTTGCTGTCTCGCCTCCCTTTCTTCTCTGTATTTCGATATGGTAGGGATTGGGTGTCGTTCGCTATAGGGAGCTTCGTAGCGACGGGCATGCTCCACATCTTCTTTGCCAGCCATTATGAAGCTCTACACATTGCAGCTGGGGGGGGGGGGGGGAGATTTCTTTGTCCAAACCACGCGCGTATACATGGAATGAATTTTGAATGATCAATTATTCGACTCGAATCTACTTTATAACTACTAACATGCCATTGAGTTACCTCTCAAATCGCCGATGGAGCTGTGGATGACGGCATGGCGAATGAAGATGGACATGGCTGGGCATTTATCACCACTACGTCATGCGCCTCCAAGGACTGACCACTCCCCACATTGTAGCACAGCGCAGACCGGGAACTGCTCAATGCAATTACGTTTGTCCTGCTGCTCAGTGGCCAATGCCGAGACAACTAAAGGAGCCAGCAAACTACGATTGGCTTTCCATTGACGTTGAATTTACAAGGGAACGTCATTCATTCATGCGACGCCTGGAGGCCAAACTGCCGCCCGCAATGGAGATGCTGTCGGGATCGATCCTCCAAGTAGAGTAGCGGCGAATACGAAGCCACGGCTACCAGAAAGAGCCAAAAATAACATGAAAAAAAAGTACCGCTTGAACTGGATTCGCTTTCCCCCCTCAAATATTTTGCACGTTCCATCGGTTACGTCTGGTCTGGCCGCTCTGCTGAGTACCCTTGTCGTCGCAAACGGAGGCCTTTTGAGCCGAAGCCGCCCTGATGATCCTCGAGTCGGCCATTGCTCTACTAAGGTAACAGCATTCTGGACCGGCTGCGCATCGAGGGTGACCAAGTCGTGTCCAGCATCTGGTCTGGTCTGGCCTACTAGGCGACGAGCATCTCGGGGTGTGTTTTGCGTTGTGCCGCACGAAGTTTTTGACGCTTCCTCCTCGTCCTTCTCTTACGCGCTATAATCGGTACACTGTACTTCGTATTCGGTTTGCCATTGTGAGCAGGGCGGCGTGAGTCGCATTGGGCGATCGATATCTATTGATGTCTGGGAAGCAAGTCAGAGTGGCCAAAAGGTGGCAAAAGCAGGATAACGGAACGAATCTGAGCATGCGAAAGGAAGCGTTTTATAGCCAAACTGCTGGATCCCGCCACGTGAGTGTCTTGGGGGAAGCTTTGCAAAAAAAATCGTACGATTCTTTCATCATCGCATAAATGTTTCCCGTCAAAATCTCGATGCTACGTCTGCCAATGCAAACAGCCGCCTCGCCAATGCCGGGGTTCATTTGCAGGGACCAACAACATGAAGGCCTCACGCCGGGATGGGAGGGGCCGCAGGAGCTGCGCTAAAATCAAGGGACGAGCCCAAACCTCTGTGCGCAACAGGTGCAGGGCGTCCATCTATCACGAGCGCTAACGTTTTACGTTGCTACTGGTTTCAGTTGAGAGTCATACTGGAAAGTAATCTTTGTAATCACCGCCTTGTTCATGCCTTCAGGAGGTAAACAGCAAGGAGAGACACATGGAACCAGAACTCGACTAGAAGCCATGGATCGGTCACACTTGAACAAGATGTATATGGAATCTCAAATGGAAGCCCAGCGTTAAATCTCTACATGTACATGTGCCTTTCCGACCAATATGGGGAGAGGAGGGAATGGATATCAGGAGTACATGTACATAGCCTAACCTGGGACACACCAGATTGCCGGTAGCGATGCTTTAGCAAATTGCACCCAGCTTGATACGGAGCTTGACTAGTTACCTATGGATGACAATCAAGGTACTCCGTAGAGAGCACGGACAGACTACAGTCTTGCTGGTAGGCGTCGCGACCAATCATCATCGACTGAATAAATCGACAACCCAGACAAAGGGTTAGATTTGAACTCAAGTGTCAGCTACATCAAGCTTACTCCAGATAACTGGCCTTGGCGACAATGCCCTCGACTGACGGAGATGCCCTTGCCGTTACAGCATCACGAAATGGTTCGATTCGACAGCTCAAATCATCCGTTCGGCAACTGACATGACCAGATGTGCTGTTTTAGGTCGCCCAGAAGAGCAAATTCAACGCTTCAACAGAGGCATCACAACCCGGCCTCGTGGCAGGCAAAGGCGTCCGCACCAGACAGGGGTCCGCGTGCCCCAGCAGTCCCATCACCGTGCAGCTAGCTCAGGGGACACAAATCTAGCCTCTTGTTGGCCAGCCGTCTGGTGTTTTAAGCGCCGAGCCTCAGGGCCGTTGCCTCATCAGGACTGGCATCGCGCCTTGCTGCTCCCTGACTAACTCGGCCAGGCCAGTCAGAGCGCATCGCGAGAATGCAAGTGCACAGAGCGCCGGCGGCTTTGGATGTGATGGAATTCAATGTTCCTATTTATGGTGCAAAAGAGCAGAATCTGAGCAGCACAAAGCAGCGGAGAAGCGGGGGAGCGGCATTGGGGCCCTGCAGGTGACTTTATCGAATCACTGAATCCCAGCCACGCACTGGAAACCGAAAGAGCGCCTGCCTGTACCACCTACTGTACTTGTACCACGTCTTATCCAAACCCAGGTATCCAAAATCTTCCACTTCCTGCTTCTGCTTCTGCTGCATCTGCAAACCTCCATCTCTGCATCTGCACAGACAGTCCTGTTGAAACATATCAGCTCGGAGCACCGTCAAAGTGCAGACAAGCTTCCAGACTTGACCAGACCCCCAAACGCACACGCCCCTCGGCCACTCCCCCAAAGGCCCCCTGAGCCAGCGCCCGAAACGCCGCTACAGCTGCCCCCTCGGCCCTGCTCTTACACTCGCCGTCGCACAATCCGCTCCACGAGAGTCTCACTTTCTGCGCCGTGATCTTCGCTGGGGTTTGCATTTCAACCAGGCCCTAAACTGCAATTGCAGCTCTCGCAGAGGCAGAGGGAAGAGCCTGGCGTCTGCTGCAGCGGCCGATGCTACCGGCCCGCGAGCCCTCACCGTGTCATTTGGCGGATCACTTCGCAGCTGCAGGGGTCTCGAGTTTCATGCGACAAGGAACCTCGACATCCGAAGTCAAAGGAAGACGCCGGAGCCACCATTTCGGATCCATCCCCGACTTCTCCAGCCTGTCCGTGTTTCACGCCGGCTAGGTCGACCAGTTGCCCTCTTTATCTCTCGGCGACTCCCATATTCTTGGCTTCTTCTTTTCCTTCTTCCCTCAGCTGTCGTTAGGCGGGCCAAAAGAGCAGCCATCTTTTTCTTTCTCTTCTACGGACGTCCCTCTGGGCCTTTCCCTTTTATCCACTGCTGGATCAGGTCACTCTTTACACTCTTTATTCAACCTTCGTTTTCCAGCGTCTCCGATTTTTGACTAGTATTTTTTTTGTATTCTGCCTTAACGACCTACTTGGGGCGGATCCAAAGTCGACTTGGGAATCGGTGTCTTTTTCTGGAAAGCCGAGGAAGGGTATCATTGCTGTTTAGAGTCGGGAAACCGCTTGCATTGGGTATTCCAAAGGGCATCCCATCATAATACTTCAGCATTGTCGCGGGTCGACATTTTAATTTCAAAAGGGCTTCAACTGTCAAGAGGAGGAGACTCGAAACCAATCATCCAAGATGGCTGGCCAACTCACATATGGCGAGCTGATTCGCAAGCAATTCACCATTCAAAAGTTCTTCTATCACATTCTCTTCTGGGGATTTCACATCGGCATTTTCGCATATGGATGGTGAGCTTCGACACTGAAATGACTTCTGGTTATCCTTGAAGCGGCTAACATGATTCCAGGCATAAACAAGCCGTCGACCCAAGGCTGGCAGGTCTCAACACGCTGAAATTCTCCGTGTGGATTTCTCGAGGTGCTGGTCTGGTGCTCAGCGTCGACTGCATGCTCATCCTGCTCCCCGTCTGCCGAACCATTATGCGATGGATCCGACCCAAGATCCGCTTCCTCCCCCTTGATGAGAATCTGTGGATGCATCGCAGATTGCCTACTCTCTGCTCTTCTTCAGCATCGTCCACACGTCAGCCCACTACGTCAACTTCTACAATGTCGAGAAGAGGCAGATTCGTCCCGTTACCGCTTTGCAGATTCACTACGTCCAGCCTGGTGGTATTACCGGTCACGTCATGCTCCTTTGCATGCTGCTCATGTATACTACTGCCCATGCTCGTATCCGTCAGCAGTCTTTCGAGACTTTTTGGTACACCCACCACCTGTTCATCCCCTTCTTCCTGGCTCTCTACACCCACACTCTCGGCTGCTTCGTTCGTGATACCGCTGATGGATTCTCTCCATTCGATGGTGATCAATACTGGTCGCACTGCATTGGTTATCTCGGGTGGCGATGGGAGCTCTGGACTGGTGGCTTCTACCTGATTGAGCGTCTGTATCGCGAGGTTCGTGCCCGTCGTGAGACCAAGATTACTCGCGTCGTCCGTCACCCGTATGACGTCGTCGAGATTCAGTTCAACAAGCCGTCCTTCAAGTACAAGGCCGGCCAGTGGTTGTTCCTTCAGGTGCCATCCATTTCAAAGTACCAGTGGCACCCCTTTACCATCACCTCGTGCCCGTTCGATCCCTATGTCTCCGTCCACGTTCGCCAGGTCGGTGACTTCACCAGCCAGCTGGGAGACGCCCTTGGTGCCGGTGCCGCTCAAGCCAAGTTCTACGATGGTGTCGACCCCATGGGTATGTACGAGGTCGCGCTGCAAAACGGCCAGCAGATGCCTGCTCTGCGTATTGACGGCCCCTATGGAGCTCCGGCTGAGGATGTCTTTGAGAACGAAATTGCTGTCCTCATCGGAACTGGTATTGGTGTTACTCCTTGGGGTTCCATTCTGAAGAACATCTGGCATCTCCGAAACTCCCCCAACCCTCCCACCCGTCTTCGTCGTGTCGAGTTCATCTGGGTCTGCAAGGACACCGGCTCTTTTGAATGGTTCCAGACACTGCTGTCTTCTCTCGAGGAGCAGTCCAACGAAGCTGCTCGCGTCCCTGGAAGCTCTGGAGTTGAATTCCTCAAGATTCACACCTACCTTACCCAGAGACTTGACATGGACACTGCCCAAAACATTGTGTTGAACAGTGTCGGTGCCGATATGGATCCCCTCACCGAGCTCAAGTCACGGACCCAGTTTGGTCGACCCAACTTTGCCCGTCTCTTCAGAACTATGCGTGATGGTATTCTCGACAGGACCTATCTCGGCGGTCTCGAGGGTAGCACGAAGACGACGGTCGGTGTTTACTTCTGCGGTCCTTCTGTTGCAGGTATGTACCAATGTTTCCAGCATATCGCCCTTTGTGTCTATTCCAAGCTAACCTGCCATCTCTCTAGCTCGTGATATCAAGACTGCCTGCAAGGCTGCCACGGCTCGCGAAGTCGAGTTCCGCTTCTGGAAAGAGCACTTTTAATCTACAAAGCCTAACATTTCCCCAATATCTGTATACCAGACAATACCAATTTCTTTTTTCTTTCCTCCGTTTCATATTACAAAATGATTGACATCAAATATGATGGTATGTGTGGATCTTGTAGGAGTTTTGAGTCTATGGAAGCGCAATGGCAATTTTCAGTCTAGCAGTAGTTGAAGAGTAACAGCATCATGGGTGGCTAAAAGCCAGTTGAAGATTTATTGAAATAAAGACGTGTGTGTGTTCTCATGACAAATGTTTTAAGGCCTAAAGGCCGGCTTTATGCCCTTGCGGTTCTATTTTTATGCCAACAATGATTTGTGTTCCTTTGTGCACAACCCCTTTTGATTGACACGCTTTGAACAGGCCCCAGTCGGATGAAAGGCGGCTGCATACTTGGCCATGGATTGAACGCATCTCTGAACAATTGAACGCGTCGGCCAGTCAAAGACGCAGTCTCTGAGAAGCTGCCGGCAGACCCTAGAGATGGCGGCATAAGAAGATGCAGGACGTCTGACCGCTAGTCTGCAAGTCACCGAATATCACAATCCTACGAATGTATAAGAGCAGAGGTCTGCATCTACTCATTTTGTTTCTTTTTTTTCTTAATTGTCGTAAGAATCTCAACTCGAACTGCGCTTCATTCACATTTCACAATGCCGACCGGACATAGTACCCGACACAGCAGCAGACTATCTGCAAGAATGCCTCGCCATCTCAAGACCCTCCAGCCAAGCCAGCGCAAGCTCCCCTTCTCCGAGCTTCAGGGAGACATATCCGATGAAGGCCACCAAGAAGCATTCGAACTGCTTTATTCCGAAATCACCAAGTTTCTCAAGGATGGAATCTGCAAAAGGGCGGCGAGCTCGAAGAAGTCGCTCTGGAAGCTGAAGCATCCCAAGGAATTTCTGAGTTTCGCCCGCATGGTTGCTCGGCCTGGCGTTGATGGGGAGTGGGAGAAGCTGCTCAGGTCTCGGCCATATCGATGTGCTCTTTTGTCGGGCGTGATGATGATGATGCTGGAGAAGAACGTCTTTTCTGATCTCTTGTTTGGCGCTGGGCCGGAGCATGCGGAACTGCTAAGGATGGAGGACAGTTCTATGATGAATGTTGAAGGTATGACTCTGCTTGAACTGTTAAATTAGACGCGGCTTTGGCTGACACTGATGCGCAATCTCTAGGTTTCCGACGGACAGCCCTTCGGGCAGACACCAACCGCGTCTATCTTGAAGCAACGGGCGGCGTTCCGCCTTTATTCTGGAAACGCGTAGACAAAATCACCGCCCAAATCGTAACGCTGCTCTCCCCTCTCTCTGCCGCCCTCGGAGAAGACGCGCCGTCTCCATCGTCGTATCAGGCTTTACATGACATCGTTGCGCTTGCAGGGTGGCTCAACCTCGCGATCCGGCTGTCTCCCAAGATTACCGTTTTCGAATGGGTCCAGCCCGGCGAGACATATCGACACAGCCATCTCTGCATTGGAGAAGAAAAGACGTCTTCTTCAGCGAGTTATGGCGAGTTTCAGGATACGCGAAGCCGTACACGCGTCATGATTTCGACCGCGCCGAAAATCACGAGACACGCGTACGCGGTCAAGGGGTATTTCGCTGGCACGGCGACATACGAGGTGATGCAGCCACATGTCGTCACATATGTCGGAGGTTACACCGACTGGGACGACAAACTTGAAGTTCCGCTGCAGAATCATGTCAGCAGCAGGTTCCCTTTATCCTCGATTGGACTCTTATCTCTTGTGATGAACGCTGTGCGACTCGTGGCGCTGCTTTCTCTCGTCGGCGTTTTGGGGTTGGTGGTATTTGGCGCTGGGGCGAGTCTTCCTGGTGGTGAGCTGCTGCTATTGCCGATCCGACTGTCGTTTCGAAGTTTGAAGTGGTGGTTTAATATGATTCTTCGGCATAGCGAGGTGAACACTCAGTTTAAAGTTGTGAATACTGGTTGGTCGTGGACGTAAAGTTTTTTGTTTGCAAACATGTTTTGCCAAAAATTGGAAACAAGAGGCTGGATAGGGACGAAGAGGATGTTACAGACACTGAATATCTCGTATTAATACCCTGTTGAGAGTGCCAAGGTGGGCAATATTGTTAAATAGGAGTTTAGGAGTTTAGAGGCTTGTGATTTAAAAGTTAGCGATAGGAGTTTAAAAAACCGACTTGAACAATTTTATCACTACCTATCTTGTACGTATTTAGGTCCAATATGAAGAGGTTGGGTCAGGCTGAACATATCGGATTAATAATACCTCGTTGAGAGTGCGAGGATGGGCAGCGATGTGTCAATTGGTAGGAGGTAGTTGAGAAGTTTGTATACATGTATGTACCTGTGTAAGCCAAATCAGGGAATTTTAGAGCTGAGGTACTAGGTAGATGAGTTTGTCAGTATATGTACATGTATGTATTACAGTAAAGACAGTGGAAAGGTGTCCGTTCCATACATTTATCCTTGGGGTCGGGTAGGGACATGTATGATAGGCTACAGCCGAGTTCTTGCATGCATATACTCATCGGGCACACATCGGGCACCAGTTCCAGAAATGCATGTTCCTGTTCAGCCTCACGGCTCTATTTCACTAAAAATCACATTTAAGATTGTCCAACACTCAACACAGAATATCCTATAATTCTAGAAGTGGCCTCAGCTGGTCAAGACAAGATGCCGTTCTTCTCAAAGCTAAAAGCTTCTATGAACCGGATACGGAAGGGGGACGCTTCGCTTCATACCCAGGCGTCAACTAACGTTTTCGCCAAAATCCCACTCGCCACGCTGATGGCTGCTAATAGAATGGTTCCTGCAATTCCACCTGTTCCTACGACGCTACCTGTTCCCACGATGCCACTTGTTACACCGCCTCACAATGGTGTGAAATACCACCTCCTCGTCCGTCAATCACGATCCGCGCCGCTAATTCTTATCAGGTAGTGATAATAACATGGACGTTTTCGATGATGGCAAGGTCCTTTGCGATAATGACACGGAACTTTCTAGTAATTATATGGACCTTTGGTCTCTGGCCTACACGCTCGCTAAAGAGCGTGAAGGAGAGCTTATGGGGCGTTATGAGAGGTACATTGCTTTTTTAGACGGTGTTTCTTTTGCCACCAATAGCTTTTCAAAGCCACAAAACGTCCAAATTTACGTGAATACACTTTTAGAAATTCGACAAAGGGAAAAAATACAGATTTCCATCATGGGGCATGATATCACGATGCGAGAACAGATTGAGAAGTTGGCAAAGTTTCTACTCTGGTCCAATTCGATCGTCAAGTCGGTAGTGAGCACTCAGCCATATGCTGCTCTAGCCTGGTCTGGAGTTTCATTACTTCTTCCGGTAAATATATAATCTTTCCATCGTACATGTCCTCAAGATGCCCCCTACTTACAATTTTCAGCTTCTTATAAGTGGCACGAAATACAACGATGGCATGTTGAAAGGCTTCAGCTCGATCAACGATATGCAAATTTTTTGGAAGTCTTACGAAGAGACCTACTTCAGGTCATCAAACATGAGCATTAAGGTTTATCAAGACCTCAAAGATCCTTTGATCAAGCTATACTCTTTTATCATTGAATATCAGGCTCGAGTCATATGCCATCTATCGAAAGCACAGCTTTCTCGTGCTTGGCAGAGCACGGCAGGGTCCGACGTCTGGGCTGACGCTATAGCAACTATCAAGGAGTTGCATGATAACTGCCTATACCTGATTGATAGGGTGCACAAGGACATTATCCAAGACAAAATGGATAACCATTTGCAAGAAATCCAACAATCACGAATTCTCCACGAAGAGATCCTTCAAGAACTAAGAGAGGATAGACAAGATAAGAGGGAGCGGAAGCTTCTAAAAGATCTTTCAGAGATGTCGGGAAACTACGAGAGATGCAAAGACATAAGCCCGGAGAGAGTTCCAGGAACTTGCGAGTGGTTCTTATCAGACGACAGATTTCACAATTGGCGGGATAGCAAATCTGGAGCCCTTCTATGGGTGTCTGCAGGCCCCGGAAGCGGAAAATCAGTATTGTCAAAATCTCTGATCGATGAGCGTCATTTAGGTCCACAGACTATAGTTACGGTTTCGTCTTCAACTATGACTGTTTCCGAAAGCGTTGTCTGTTATTTCTTTTTTAAGGACGGCAAACTGGATAGTGCTCAGGCTCTATGTGCAATACTTCACCAACTATTCCGCCATCAGCCTCAACTTATCGAGCATTCTCTTTCAAGTCACAGAACGTATAGTCATGATCTTGTGCAGAGAACTAACGAACTATGGCGAATATTTCTGGATTGTGTAGATTCGTCACCAGTCCCAATTATCTGCCTGCTTGATGCTTTAGATGAATGCGCAGAAGAGGGAAGGGTTAGCTTGACCAAGAAGCTGTGCGACCTATATCTCAACACCAACTCATCCGCTTCATCAAAGTTGAAGTTTCTCATTACCAGCCGCCCCTATGATATCTTGAAAATGTCATTCGATAGGTTGACAGCAAGTCTCGCTTATGCCCACTTGGATGGCGATGATAAATCCGGACAGATTGGCCAAGAGATAAACCTTTTCATCGATATAAAGGTGGACTATATAGCACGCAGCTTTTCTACCGATGACCGCAACAAGATCTCTGGGCGTCTAAAAAACATGGAGAACAGAACATATCTATGGTTACACTTGACTCTAAAGATTATTGAAACAAATATAAGTGCTTATGGCAGAAGACCAGATATGGAAGAGTTCCTGTCTAAGCTACCATCTACAGTGTCTGGTGCTTATGAGGATATTCTCGCCAGAAGTCAAGATGCCGTAAAGGTTAAGGCACTGCTTCAAATTGTTCTGGCAGCTGAGCGACCGTTGACTCTTGATGAGGCCAACTACGCCCTTACCCTCGCATTAGGGAATGGGTTTTCGTCACATGATGAACTGCAGGACATGTTATGGCCGCAGGACACATTTAAGACAACGCTAGGAAACTTATGCGGCTTCTTCATCAACATTCACGATTCAAAGTTATCATTCATCCATCAAACCGCAAGAGAATTTCTACTTCATCCAGACCGATCTAACACATGGAAGGGACGGCTGAGTATATCAAAGGCACACGGCGTCCTGTCTAGAGCCTGTATGAACTATTTGCTAATAGTCCAAACTCCATTCGAGCCTCACGCTGAATTTAACGAAAAATATCCTTTTTTCTCTTATGCTGCCAACAACTGGATTTCGCACTTTTCACAAGACAAGGGTTCTACAAATGGACATCGGGAGCTTACGCGCATTCTTCACCATATATCTCAAAGGCAAACTGTAGATGAACATAGGGGGCTTGCGCGCAAGTGTCATCATATATCTGGAAAGCAGACTATAGATAAACGCTGGGGGCCTGCGCGCATGCTTTGTTGTTTATCTCAAGTGCAAACGAGAAATTGGTTATATGGTCTCAATTCATTCATGCTCTCGGATCACAACTGGGAAGAATGGTCAGATTTCCTGCTTGCGGTTTATTTCAATCTAGCTACCGTTGTAACTGACATGATGGCCCGTGAGCATCCCGAGGTTCATACAGGAGCTTCGAACTTCAAATCCCCGCTTGCAATGGCCATAGACCAATACAACGTTGAAGTGATGGAAGTCCTCTTGAGCCCTGGTAGCGAGGTACAGGTTAGTAGCAGCAACGTTTTCGCAGCAATATGGAGCGGGTCGCCAGCCATATTAAGCCTGCTTCTTAACAAACGTGGTGGTGATATCAGAATCACAGAGGATATGGTCGACGCCGCAGCGGGGAGTCATAACGCATCAGATCTCATAACTCTTCTTCTTGAAAACCGCCGTCGCGAGTTTAAGATCACGAAACAAATATTAAAAACTGCGTTGGCCAACAAGTCTTTGAGCGGAGAGGTTAATGCCTTACTTGAGGATCGCTACTGCTGCGACATGAGGGTTCCTGAAGACAGAGTTGCGCTTGCTGAGGCAAGAGATGTAGGTACATGGCTTAAGAGAATGCTAGCCAGTACCTCAGCGACTGCGTGAGGCCTAATTGTTAGAACAGGATCCGGAGGGGGACCATTTTTTTTACTCACTTACCTATATAGCACATAGTAGATACTCAGCTCTTTATTTAAGTATTTGCTACTGTTACTACTTTCTCCTATTATCGATACTTTAATCCAGCGTCTTCTGATATCACTATATTTCTCTAGTATCTCTTATTATGTTTTATTCATTTTCTTGTACTATTATCTATCACTTATGAAGCTTTCACTTTGAGACATGAGCTGCTGGACAACAGAGTTGGGAAGCTGAATGGAATTTCCCATGGCTTAAGAGCTTTTAGATATTAGTTTGTTTCAATAGTAGGGTGGCGTACGGTTTTAAAAGAATTGTATTGAAAGCTATCTCGTGAAAGACAGACAGCTGGAGTTGAGTACAGCATACCCACCTGCAACATTATAAGCGATCACGAGAGAGCGAGTTGGTTCGCGGTGGGTATTGTTCTGGGAATAATATGATCTAAATAGAGTAATTGGAACCTTCAAACTCGCTTTTTTGTCCTGATTTTCGGATCTTGAGTTCATCTATGATGTGCAAAGCTGAGAGTCTTTCGTGTATTACACAACTATTTTCCTCTGAAAGCGCGAGTGCTATTCAGAGCCGTCGTGGTCAAGCTGTTGCTAACAACTGAATCAATTCCGGAGTCAAATATGACAATCATCCAACAACGATATGCCACTATGACTGCCTCTGGTAGTAGGACGTAGATACATATGTATGTACTGATCTGGATGATGGTCCCATTACTCAGCTTGGATTTGTTTTTTCTCCAAAGGTGACGGAACCGCTTTCCCCTCCCATTAACAACATGAAGTGCCTATATAAAAATTAACTCCTCTTGCTGGTTTAGGTGAGGTAAATGTGAGTATGAATTTTGTATTAGTAGATGTTGCTTCAGTTATAACGGTACTTTTGTAATATGCGACGCCCTCTACGAATATACTCTCAAGTATTTGCCCGCCACGCCCTATACGAGCCATGTTCTAACTGCGACGCCCTCTGCAAGTATGAGCAGAAATTACTGACAAGTGGATATTTGTGAGATGGCAGAAGTGCACAAGCAAGAGGCTATTAATAATCACCAGATCCTGACGTATGTTTCTGACGAGGCTACATCGAATACATCGCTATTGTGTCAAACTTAACTTGATCACGTGGGTGCTTTTACTATATTAATCCCACCTTGAATATGGGACGAACTACAAATATAACTGCGTGGGCTTAGTCTTGCCAATCATGCATCGTCGCAAGGAAGCCAACACTTCAAGAGGAGCTCTACATTGAAGAGGAGCCGGCTACATACTCTTATTTGTCCCCAAAGGAAGAAAAGAAGCTTACTCCAGTACATTTACCGAAGCGATACGAAAAGATATGAATACAGCGTCCATGGCCTCCAAAGACACTACTCAAGCAGACTGCCTGGCCAAAATTGATGCGATACTTCAAGAAAGCGTCGCAGCTGGAGTGACTGGCCTTTCCGCTGCGATAACCTCAGCCCGAGGACACTGGACCTTTGTTTCAGGCGTTTCGGATCTAGGGAGCCAGCAGCCTATCACGTCTACTCACTTGTTTGGCGTTGGTAGCATCACCAAAGTATTCACGGCCGTGGTTGTCTTCCAACTTATAGAAGAGGGAAAGCTGCAGTTAACAGATACTGTCAGCAAGCTTCTTGATCCAGAAATATACCGTGACATTGACAATGCCGCCGAAGCCAACGTTGACCTGCTCTTGAGCCATGAAACAGGCATCGACAACTGGGAAGATGACCCAACCTGGATCAGAGCAGGACGTGGCAGCAAATTGGATCCAGCTCATAAGTGGACCAAAGTCGAGCCTCTTGATTACATTCGCCGCCCAAGATTGACCGCCCCTGAGCGTGGTAACTATTACTATGCAAACACCAACTACGAGCTTCTCGGCTTTATGATCGAAAAGGTTACGCAAAACACGGCAGAGGCCGAAATCCGTCGAAGAATCCTTGAGCCACTCGACATGGAACACACATTCCTAGAGGGGTTTGAAGAACAGAAGCAAGGCACGATGACAAGGCGTTATCATTTTGTCACAGAAGAATATCGTGAGGCAGCGGGAATCAACCCAGCTTTTCCCGAGCTTCAAGACGGCAAGCTCATTGACTGTACGGCATCTAACCTTTCAGTCGAGTGGACAGCCGGTGGCATGGTTTCCACGCCCTCTGATCTTGTCAAGTTCGCCACAGCCATTCGAGATGGCAAGTTGCTTAATGCAGAATCGCTTGCTACTATGAAGATGTGGCGACCAACTTCGAGTGAGGCCTCCGAGATGGGCCATGGACTCTTCAGGATGAAAGACTCTGAGAAACACGGGTGGCTGGGCCACTTTGGCGGCGTGTTGGGCTTCACGGGGGCTTTGTGGTGGAAGGAGGAGGGAGACTGCGTGATATCAGTGCTGTCTAATGTGGGAGTTATACACTCGGGAGAAGTGCCCTCGAGCGGAGCCCATGTAGTTATCAAGAGCAAGATTCGAGAGCTTGCCGCTGAATTAGCCGGACTGTGATGTTTCTTCAATGGGAGTTTGATGCTTCCTTCCTCCCTGCAATGAGAGAGCCACCAAGTGATTGTACAGCTTCAACAACAGGCGTACAAAGTAGGCCAATAAAAGTGCTATCAAGGCAGCAAATCGAATATTACGCTTCATGATAGAGCGTACGACGGAGTACTACGCCTACTGTTATTTCCAATTGCTGGTTCTCTTCATGTATCATTATTCAACTGCAACAGGGTAAAGGTTATAGTATAGCATTTGCATTTTCCAATCAACAATTGGAGTCATCTAATGACTAATCCAGGGCTTCCGTAGCTCAGTTGGTTAGAGCTTCGTACTAATACTTCCGCCTCACAGCGAAGTCTTGGTAATGCGAAGGTCGCAGGTTCAAGCCCTGCCGGGAGCAAATCTCCAGTGCCCTGAGAGCAACTCTTTTTTTGCCTATTTCATCCTCTTTTTGCTTGGGTTTCCAATGGAAAAGAAAGCAAAATCCAAGAAAAGTCCCCATCAAGCACAGAGCACTCACTCGCTTTCTGTTGACCAGGCAGGGGAAACCCCTTGTCGTTATTTGGGTGGCTGGCAATTGTTTGTTTGCTCTCCAATCAACCCACAGGTGGCTGGTGGCTGGTGGCTGGCGCCCGCGAATTGACTAGGGCCTATCAAATTGGGCATTAGCCGTAAGACAAAACCCAAGATGGCGCCAAATGGCCCATGATCGTTGTGGAGACGCATGTTGCTGCTCGGCCCAGCCCGCAGATGCTAACTGAATAAATGACAGCATTGGAAATTTGGCTCGGCTTCTAGGAGGAGGGAAACTGGAAAAAAAGGGGACGGGCTTGACTGAGGGAAGTTGGCAGCTCTGGACCAACTGGCGGCTAAGCTATGGCGGTATGCCGTCAGTTACGTACTGCCACGTCTCGCCACCAAAAACACTCGATACTCCATCTCCATGCCCTGCTTCGGCTTCAGCTCACAAAAAGCACTCGAGACTGCTATTATGGAGTCCTTGCAGCTGTAATCCATCAAGCTCATTCACGTTCAGCTCCGCCCCGTTGCTCCCTGGTCCTCAGCCGCAGCAGATGCGTGGCCTCTCTCCCGGTGCCTTGCATCGTACCGCTGCTCGAGCATCACCTCCAGCCACCCATATTCTCGCGAGCTCCTGGCCGCCTCCACTAGCTCCTCCACCTCGTCCTGCAGCTCCCGACCGCCTCTTCGTTCGATCGCAGGCTCTGCGTTCATTCGTCCCACCGCTCGATCAATTGGGCTCCAATCGCAGGGCCCTGGGCAGGCTGGCCGACTCGTTCAGACATCATCTAGCACCCAAGCCACTCCAGACCCCGGCTCGCGGACGGGCCTTTGAGCAGTAGCTTGTGCCAGCAAACCGACGGAAATCTTTTTCCTCCCCTTGCGCTGACATCCATCACAATCACAAACAACAAAAGGAGCAGCGACAGCATCTGCCCGCATCTCTAGCCCGCGCATTTCTGCATTGCATACTCCGTACTCTTCCCGGTAGCGTGCGAGTACGAGTGCCGTGGTGACAGCCTGGACTGGACAGCTGCATGAGCCCTGGCAGCTGATCGAGGCAATCTCCCCCTACGCCTGTTGCTTTCTCGGGTAAATCGAGTCTTGAATCGTCTCGTCTCTCTGGAGTCTCCATCCATCACGGCACAATAAACCTTCTCGTTTCGTGTTTGGACTCGGCGTGCGTGTAACCGTCATCTCCCCGTGCCCCGTGTTAGGCGTGAGCCTATGCTTGGTGCTTTCGCTACATCCTAATATCCAAGAACCTCGACCATGTCTGCGCCGTATTGGGGTGCATTGCCCCAGCCCAAGGGCGTCCAAAGCCGACGAGTCTCGGCAGACTACACTAATGAATTCGCGCAAAACGACCAGCGACGCTCGCTAGACGTCCAGCCGCAACGCAAGGCGAACCGTGCCTCAATCCAGACAACTTACACCGAGGCTCCCACCGACACAACTTTCAGTCCCAACTCCCCGACGTCGGCAGCTGAGTACCAAGGTCTGGCTCCCAGACCAGCCTCATATCGTGGGTTCGGGTTTCCCCAAGAGCAGACATACGAAGGATACGACAGGCAAGATCGACGGTCAAATCGCATCCCGGACGAGTTTGGTGCCGCCTCTCCAGCTCCCTCTGCCACGGATACTATAATTCGAGGGCCACCTACAAACTACCGCGATCCTTACGCAAACGAATCTCAGCGAGATGTACCGCTGCTGTTTGGCGATAATGTGCCTACCCGCACAGATAGTATTGCATCTGCATCGAATCAGCTTCAAAGAAGCGCAACAACAACGGGGCAGGGCGAACGGCGCAAAAAGTTAACAGACAATCGATCACCCCTCCAGAGGCTTGAGCTGACGCTCGACAGCATGACCAAAGAGGAGAAGAGGGCACGAGTGGAAGCTGCAGAACAACGAGCCAGAGCGAGGGCTGCGAAGAGGGCTGCCACTGAATCTGGCGAAAGCCGTCCTCAAACCCTCGACTATCAGTCCTCGCCCTCAGCTCCTAGCCAACGCCAACAACAGCCTCCGGCGGCGATTGAGCCAATGAGCCCAGTACCTCAGAGAATAACGCCCCAGCGAGATGCTGTCCCTCCCAGAGATTCGGGCACGCAACGATCATCCCCCCCACGCACGAGTGGCCGAAGACCAATACTACCGTCAGAACCAGGATCAAGCCCCCCGTCAGCCCCAGACAACTACCACAGCCGCCGGTGCGTGAGGAGCGCCAGCCGAGGCAGCTACCTCAACCGCCTGTACGTGAGGATCCTCAACCAAGGCAATTGCCTCAACCACCCATACGCGATGAACAGCGCAGGTTTTATCCACAGGAGGCTCCCCGACCCGATGACCAACGCCGATACGTTAGCCAAGAGTCTCCTCAGCGGCCTCGGCCCAGCATGGACCAGAGACAATTTTCTCCAGAGGCTGATGCCCCTAAACGCAATCTCAGCTTCCGTGAACGCGATATCTGGCGTGAAGCGAAGCCCCTTGACGCAGGCGTGAACCAACCCGCAAAGGAATCCAGCGGCTTTTCCTTGACGCGCAGTGGAAGTAACAAGTTGAGAAAGGACCCCCCAGCGGATGTTTGGCACCGGATACGCGTCGAAGCAGAGCGACGATTGCCACCGGGATCGCAGCCTGCCGAGGTCCAATACAGAGACCCGACCCAGTCTCCCAAGGCCGCAGCAGGGACAGCACCGCCACCACAAGAACGCAACCGAGAGCCGGCCCCCTTACCTCTTGCGGCAAACAATGGAGCGAATGCCCGGCCAGAAACAAAGAGGCCTTCCCAGTCTGCTACCGAGGCCGAGATCCAGGCTATGCAACGGCGGGCTACTGAGCCCATCTATGCTCGGGAAGAGAGAGGGCTCAACGCCGAATATGCCCCCGCGGCTGCCATTGGCAGGATCATTTACGAGGCGAGTCAAAAAGCCCGAGGACGCTTTCCACAGTCGAACCCAGCAGCAAAGAGCTTGGAAGATCAGACGGACCATGACCTAATAGAGGATACACAGGAGCCCCAGGAACCCCAGGAGTCACAGATTCCGCATATGCCACAGGAGTCTAGGGCAATGCGAATGCCACAGGAACCACAAACGCTACACATGCCCCAGGAACAGAGGGCGATTCGAATGCCACAAGAACCGCAAATGTCACACATGGCACAGGAACAGAGGGCACTGCGAATGCCACAAGAACCGCAAATGCCACAACCACAAATGCTACAACCACAAATGCCACACATGCCACAGGAACCACAAGAGCTAGAGGAACATCACGAATCAAGACTGGTATTCAAGAACTCAGCAGAGATGCACCCTGGCGATGGTCTCTACAATTCTCCTCAGTGGCTGGATGAATGGAAGAAGGGTACCGTCGGTACTCTATCCGGTACTCTTCTCGACCTCAATGGCGGTATGCCGGCTGGGTCAGTAGAGAAAATTAGCGCTTGGGGAGACAGGGAGCAAGGAGGCCACCACAGAAGAAACGCCAGCATGACGACGAGGCCGCGCAAGGCCGAAGCGTTTGATGGTGAGTATGACAATACGAATGGCGCACCCACTCGATTCAAACCAGCCTTGTACCTCAAATGCGGCCCGCTTCTGAGATACTGTGGCATGCGCCATGAACAAGCCCTACCAAGGCCTCGGGGTTCAAATGCTGCTCAGGACCGTGAGATTTGGAGAGGAAGCGTCATGATTGTCACCAATGATGCAGAATCATCCTATGAAATTGCACCGACGCTCCGGCTCTTTGTACAGGATGTTGAACTGTTACCTCCACCTCCACACCAGGTAGACGGCGAACTCTCGCCTGAGTATGTGGATCCCATCGCTGGGCATCCCAAGCTTGGTCGCCGTGGTGAGACGCTGTATGTCAGGCCTGTGGACCACCTTGAAGAGGGCCGAGATTTGTCGCATGTCGAGTCCGAGGATGGCTTGTTTGAGAATACAAGGAGCCCGCCGGATGAGCCTTTGCCGCAAGGGCTCAACGACTATCCTGGATCATTTGCTAGCCGCCGAGGACGGGTAGATATTGATGGAGAGAAGATGCAAAAGTACAAGGACGTGAGGGGCTTCCGTCTTCACGCCGAACGAGGCTGTACGTTCTGGCGGTTCAACATTGAGGTTGAGCTTCGGGAGCTGCAACAGCGAATCGCATATCGCATTAACCGTGGCCCAGCCATGGCCTTTTGGGTTCCCGCACGCGGGCAAACAATGAACATGATGTTTTATACGTGCAACGGCTTCAGTCTTACCGTCAATTCTAATGAGATGAGCGGGCCTGATCCCATGTGGCGCGATGTCTTGAACGCGCATCAGACACAGCCATTCCATGCCATGATTGGCGGAGGAGACCAGATCTACAACGACTGCGTGGCCTACGACAGCCCCCTCTTTGACGAATGGCTGCAGATTAATGTTGCGGAGAAGAAGCTCAACGCAGCTTTCACGCCCGAGTTGCAGGCTGAGCTGGAGTCCTTCTACTTGGAGCGATATTGCACCTGGTTTTCACAAGGCTTGTTCGGATTGGCCACCTCGCAAATCCCCATGGTCAACATGTACGATGACCATGACATATTCGATGGATACGGTTCCTACTCTCACCCGGACATGAGCTCACCTGTCTTCTCTGGGCTGGGGCGTGTAGGTTTCAAATACTACATGCTCTTCCAGCATCAAAGCATTGTGACCGAAACGGAAGCTTCTGAGCCAAGCTGGATCTTGGGTGAGCAGCCGGGCCCGTACATCCAAGAGGTTAGCCACAGTCTGTATATGTCGATGGGTGGAAAAGTTGCTTTACTTGCTGTCGACGCTCGCACCGAGAGAACCGAAGATACCATCCTAGATGAGAAGACATGGGAGAAAATTACAAGCAGGATGTATGCAGAGATCAGACGGGGACAGGTGGAGCACCTACTTGTGCTCCTAGGTGTCCCTATTGCCTATCCCCGTCTGGTATGGCTGGAGAATATGTAAGTGGCCGATTGTTCCTCGGATATAAAACCTATCCCCTTTTCTGTTCTCTCTCATACTAATATTTGTAGATTGACCTCGAAATTGATGACTCCAGTCAAAGCGCTTGGCAGGACAGGAGTGCTTGGTAAACATATGAACAATATTGACGGTGGTTATGAGATTCTGGATGATCTCAATGACCACTGGACAGCCAAGAATCATAAGAAGGAACGCACAATCATCATTGAGGATTTGCAAGATTTGGCTATTGACCGATCTGTTCGAATCACCATCTTGAGTGGCGACGTTCACCTTGGTGCCATTGGCCAGTTTTATTCCAACCCCAAGCTGGGCCTACCAAAGCACAAGGACCCCAGGTACATGCCCAACATTGTATCTTCTGCCATTGTCAATCGCCCGCCCCCGGACATTGTTGCCGACATGCTCAACAAGCGCAACAAGGTTCATCACTTTGACAAACAGACCGACGAGTGCATGATTCCGATTTTCCAAAACGGGGTCGATGGCAAGCCGAGGAACAACAAGAACCTCCTGCCTCATCGCAACTGGTGCTCGATTCGCATGTGGACCCCAGGCAGCACACCGCCGCCTACGCCACCCATGTCTGACCGAGGAAGAAGTCGAAGCCCAGGAGGAGGTGGAAGTTTGCTCCGAAGACTGTCCTCTAGGCGGCGGAAGTCTACTTCACAACAGCCTTTTGATGTTTCACGAGAATCTGTGCGTGGACCTCGGCCTCCCATTTCCGGAGGAGGTGGCCTCTTCAAGAACTTTTCTCGACGAAACTCGGTGGATCAACAACGTCCCGGAGGTGGAGTGACTCGAACAATGTCACTTGGCCGCGGAGAAGCGGCACAGCAAAGGACTGACATGACATACCACGGACACTATGGTAGCCAGGGTCAATTCGATGAAAACAATATGAGTGGCCAATGGAGCGGCGAGTTTGACGGCGGATACATAGACCACCGAGCCCAGGGCCAGCAACCACGTCCTTCGGGCCTCCGTGGAGGTGGCGGTAGCGATTACGATGAGTTCTCAGCGGGCGATGAGGCGCAATTCATGGCGCAAACGCCTCGACGAGCGCAGACCGTCAACTACCATGCCGGCCCTGCTGGCGGCTACGAAGTGGATGACCCATCGGTGCCTCGCCCTTTCCATCGAACGCCTACCGGGCTGTCAACAAAGGAGATGAAACAAGCCGAGAAGCACGAGGTTAACCTGGAAGGAGGTCTGGACATTTCTCTGAACATGGAGGTGAACCCGAAAGACCCCACAGGCATCACTGTCCCATACCGAATTTTGGTGCCCAAGCTGTTTTACGAATACTCGTCCAAGGACGACCTGTTCCAAGCAGCGGAGCCAACTGGCATCAAGAAGTTCCTCAGTTTTAGAAAGAAGCCCAAGGCTCCTTCTGCAGAGCTTGAAGGAGAGCCAACGGAAGAGATGGGATATGACGATAGTGAGATGTATGACGATAGATACTAGAGATGGTATATATCGGTACTTTGGAAGCGTGGTACCAAGTAATTTGTTTCTTCTTCTTTTTTCTCTTCGCGTTTATGAGGTTTGGGGACGGGTATTTAAAAAGTCTTGTAATGGCATTTTTGGCGTATTGATGAGTAGCCTCTGGAATCATTTGATTGAGTATATGGATGGCTCTAGATACCTGTTTTTCCCTTGGATATTTGGACATGATAGTACAGGACTCCATATGCGGAGGATGAGTAGAAAAAGAGAGATTGTATCTGTGCACTACCTATACATATATGTCTTTTTTTATGTTTGATGTGAAATTGCGCATTCTAGAGACGACTGTTCACATGCAGCCTTGAATGAAATTACAATTGATTGCTTAGACCATGTCGATCAAGTACGCCGTAAAGAGCAACGAAAAAAAAGGGAGTGCAATAGGGCAAAAATGCAAAAAAAGAATGCCCACTATCAGAGTCGAACTGATCACCTTGTCATGTCAAGTATTTACTAGTGACACGCTATACCGCTTAGCCAAGCGGGCAATTTGAGCTATGATAGGCTGCTGCTTGTTAGTACTTATATACTCAGTTCATTCAACAACCCATGTTGGCTCTCGTTTACTTGGGCTGCAAGGAGTCAAAGTATTTTTATCCAATTTGAGCCACCTGCCTAGTACGGGGCAACAAATCGAAGTCCGGTGCTACCCAACCAGGGGAAAGAGGAAGAAGCATGGCATGTGGAACTTGAGCTTTATGGAGTATTTTGCTTGGGAACATGCTTTGATAGTATATTGTTTTGTCGTCGAACCTGTGCAGTGCTGTAAGTGCACATTCTCATGTTGACCTTGATGTGCTCAACATGCCTAGGTGCTAAGGTTGGACACCAAATGATGCCCCTAGAAGCCTCCTATAACTTCCAGGTTCAGCGCGGAGGATTAGGGGAGGGAGAGGCTGCTAGCGGCCCCGCCCCAGGCCCAGAACTCGCCTGTGTCTCGGAGCATATCCCCCCCCCCATATATTACTGTACGAGCACTGTAGATGCACGAGTATGCGCCTGTACCCAACCAGACGGACGTCAACTCATTTTCCCATCAATTGATCTGATGCAACTCAACTGCTGCCTCCCCTCGCATCGCCATTGACGCATCTCGGATGGCTTGCCTGTGCTTATTATGCGGGCCCTGCATTGATTGATTGAGCGAAGCGCTTCTCGTCCTTTGTCCTTTCAAAAAGACCCAAGCACGGGGTTCAAGGCACGAAGCTTGCACAGACCCCGGACTTTTGCAACACCGACTGTGCTGTCATCATCTGCCTGCGCCATCTATATATACTAGGTATACCATTGCTTCAATACTCGACATCCCACCAGCCCCAACCCCCCCCGTCCGTCAACTGGTAAAGCTGGCTGGCAACGCGTCGACGAGCTGCAATTGGGGCCCAAAATGCCCCCCTCCAACCTCTCCGTGGCAGAGGAAATCTACGGCGGCGTCGCGGCCCTGCTGCAGCTGCTGTGGAAATGGATCAAAGGGCCGGGCATGCACAGGACCGCCATCGTCGCCGCCGCGGTGATGCGCCAGGTCCGGCGGAACATGACGGCCAAGAGGCTGCTGAGCTTCCCGCACCTGCTGGCCTTTTTCTGGATGCTGCTGTTGTTCTGGGGAGAGCGCTGGATCTACACTAACCATGTCAACGTCTGCGACTGGCAGAGCTGGGAGAAGTGGGTGAGTTTTGTGCCTTTGATATCGATGCTCCCCCCCCTTTGCTTGAACATGGATGGCTATGGGATATATATGTAATGGCGAAGAGAGACAGTGGCTAACTGACAAAACTCAATCAGCCCAAAGGTGCAACTCCTCATCATCTCGTCCTCATCGCCGATCCGCAAATCCTCGATCCTCACACCAACCCCGACTGGCCATCAGCGGTGCTGGCCACCGTCGTCACCATCACCGACAGATACCTCAAGCAGAGCTACAACGCGCTGCTGCACACGCTGCACCCAGACAGTCTGTTCTTCCTGGGCGACATGCTGGAGGGCGGTCGCGAGTGGAAGACGAGGCAGGGCCTCTTTGTCGACCCCAAATGGGGAGTGCGTGGACGCACGGCCAAGGAGCAGAGATGGGTCAAGACGTGGCATCGAAAGTACGGCGACGACTTTTGGCTCGACGAATACCAACGCTTTGGGGAGATCTTCTTCGACAACTGGAATATCGCGGGCAGTTCGCCGGGGCCCTGGCAGAGAGGCAGGAAGCTGGTGGCGAGCTTGCCCGGAAACCATGACCTCGGCTTCGGCGCCATGGTCCAGGTGCCGGTAAGAGATCGCTACCAGGCGTATTTTGGAGACGGAAACCGGGTCGACGTTGTGGGAAACCACACCATTGTCTCGGTCGACGCCGTGTCCCTGAGCGCGGGAACGTCTACTCAGAGGGCCAACCACGATCTGTCGTCCATCTACGGCCCCGTCCACGAGTTCCTGGACGGCGTTCAGTCTACAAAGCGGAAGATGGCGCAGAACGAACTAAAGTTCTGGTACGGCGTTGAGCGGGGGATCAAGTTCAAGCACCACGTCGAGGAGCTGGACAAGGCAGACTTGACCCGATGGTCAAGAGATCCTGGGCCGGGCGCTGCCGACTTCCCCACGCTTCTCCTTACTCACGTTCCTCTCTATCGTGAGCCTGGTACGCCCTGTGGCCCGCAGCGTGAGCACTGGCCGCAGAAGAAGGGATCCGACGAGAAGGATCCCAGCAATGCTATATCAGTGGTGGCCGGATACCAATACCAGAACGTGCTTTCGGAGGAGGATTCCGTCAAGCTCGTCAAGAGTATCGGCAACGTCGTTCATGCCTTCTCAGGCGACGACCACGACTACTGCGAGCTCGTGCACTCTGACGCCAAAGAGAACGTGCGGGAGATTACCGTCAAGACGATGAGCATGTCGCAGGGAGTGCCAACCCCAGGCTTTCTCATGGTCAGTCTCTACAACCCAATCGACAAGGATGGCAAGCCCCTCCCCGGCTCACCCGAGAAGACAGTGCAGACCCATCTTTGCCTTTTACCAAACCAGCTCGTCAAATACATGAATTACGTCGCCTTTTGCCTCTTCTCCCTCATCCTCCTCGCCGTCCGGGCCTTCTTCGTCCCCGTCCTGCGCAAACGTGCTGGTGTTTCGGTAGAAAGGCGCGGGAAGCTGGTGACACGTCTTGAGCTCGTAGACGCTGTAGCTGCAGGTGCCGGTTGCGTTGGCGCCGGTGCACAAGAGGACCTGTGAGGG
>MDJU01000133.1:0-65452 GCA_001721665.1 Trichoderma pleuroti
TAAAGAGTATAAAAGATTATTAAAAAACTAATAGAGAATATAAGCTTATATAGCCCCCCCCCCTTTATAAAAAAATAAAATATATAAAAATAAAAATTTAAAACTTCCTCTTTTTTCTTTATTATATTAAAAATATAGTAAATGCCTTATTTAAACTTAGTAGCTCTTACTATCCTAGTGCCTAGATAAGGACTTATATAATTAGTTTACTTAGTAGATGTTAATAGTAAAATAAATAAATAAATAAACATTTATGCAAAGAGAATCGCAGCCTACACCCTGGGTGGTAACAATTGGCCTATAAGACAGGCCGTAATGCTGTTTTGCCACATGTACTGGAATTGTGAAGTTCTCCCTTAGTTATGATATTCTGATATTTTCTAATACGTCTAGGGACTAAGAGTAAAGCAAAATCAGGTCGGTTCACCGGAATGTTAGTAACCATATTATGCCACCCGCAGCGTTTATTTGCGGCTGAAAAAGAGAGAAAGAAAGGTTAGAAAACATGCATTACAAGGTATAATAGGGAATGTGGCGTATTTTGCTTTCCAGAGTGTTTAACAGTTTCCTCATAAGGCTTAGTATTTGTTATTCTGCTTGCATTTGGAATGGAAATGACGATAGAACTGTCTCATCGCATTGAAGTGACCTCACTGCCTGTACCTCAACATTGAGAAAAAATTGGTTGTTGGGAGGAGACAATCCTGAGCCTGTTTTCCCACAGCTTATTCTGCTACTATCCAAAATCCAAGATAGCCACCGTCTCAAAAAGCCTATGTATTCTAGGGAGAGCATACAGCACCGTTATCCATCATTCGCGACAAATGCCTAGTATAACTACCAAATGCTACGTAACGGAAAATGCAGCTAGCTACTTCTATATTAATCAGTATGGGAAAAGTGTGGTCGAGAGAGGGTAGTGGAACAAGCTGAAACTAACTTTGACTCTCTGGGCTTTTTTATGACTACCTGCTACCAGCTTCTTAAGTTTATATTAAGCTTAGTTAACAAATTATTAAATGTTCTCCAATGGTCATATGCATTCTACTTTATGAGGTACTGTGGCATGTCCTTGACTTAAGTGGCATATAACTTTCAAATAAACTCGGTCAGCTACGCCTTGTGTTATGCTGTTCTTAAATACACTTGACTTATCACTGAAAAACTCCCGTCTATTTAAACTCCAACAGCTCCCAGGCAAAAACCTCTTATCTCTTTTACTTTCTTTTCTACTCCAACTACCATCAAACAACCAATAAATATTCCTACTTTGACTTTATATTTAAATATATTTATACATATCTTCTCTTAATATCCCCTACTCTAATTCTCAATCCGGGTTTATCCGCTTGTATTCGTTAGTAAGATATCCCAAAAAAAGATCAGCAGCACTATTGAACAATGACCGCGACTATGATCCCTATCAAAGAGACCTATCACTTTTATCACAAAGGAGTGGACTCTCGACCAGCATGGGCATATGATGAAGCTAGAAAACAAATAGCTCGCAAATGGGCGGAATTCATGAAAGCCATGCCAGACACTGCAAACGTCAAAGTTCAGGACGTGGCTTTCGACAATCTAGGCGGAACAACGTCACGGCTGGGTGTTTTTACATCAATCGGGGTGACGGGTGCTGGAAGTAAAACAAAGGGTGCAACCCCATTCCGGGGAGGCTCATGGGAGACCTGGTTTGATGTTACATATGAGATGCAGCTTGTGTTCATAAGCCAGTCGAAGCAGAAAGAGGTAGGCGAGGGCCTATCTATTGAGGAGGTCAATCGTCGCATTGCTTCTGGCGCTGGAAACTGATCAGTAGCTATGTATACTATAGTAAAGTAAGATTATGGAAAAGTTGTTACGACCTGGTCCTATCGCAACAGTAAGATCCCTCATAAACAGCTGGTTCTGTCACAATAATTGCTACCAATGCGATTATTGGCCTAATCTTTTGCACTGTTGGCGCTACGGTATGACTGAACGTAACAAAAGTGTTCTTGCACCATATTCAATAGGAGCCGAAAATCACCATTCACTCCATCTCTCCAAGTATCCTAAAGTCAGTGGTTGGAATAATAATAGCTCTGATGCTACTATGTTGCTTGTAGGATAGAGAGATAGCCAGGTACCTGATAAAAATTGACTTCGGCTCCGTATAAGCCATCAGTGCACATCTTGCGTTCTCGCGGCCCAAGCCACTCTCTAATTCCCAAGTTCTATTAGAATTCGCTACTTTGCTGGAGCAGGTGCGGTTTCAATATACTTTTGCTCCCCCCAAATGGCATTTGAGGGCTCATATTCTCAGTCGTGGTGATTGAAACCGTGTCCGACTGGATTTTGGATGCTACTCGAAGCGCACGGCTGATATCATTGGTATGTACGAATGCGCCAAGCCCGTATTCGTACATTCGCCATTTTGATTGCTTGGGATTCTATCTCGAAAGTCTGCAAAACAGCCACCGGCCCAAAGATCTCCTCATGCAAGATCCTCGCACCTGGCTTGGGATTGACAAAGACGGTAGGTTCTACATAGAGCCCCGGGTTGTTGGCAAACCGACCTCCCAACGAAAACTTCGGCCTCTTGTTTACCCAAATGAAGAAATTCAGCAACTTTCGTGTACTGCTGTACGTGAAATATCGGGGTACTGGACTCGAAGCAACTGGAAATTGCGAGACTCCACGGCATTATCGATGAATTGCCAGACATTAAACTGGCCGATATTGAAGACAAGAATAAATCGGATGCTTTGGTGAAAATACTGGCCGTGATGCAAGTTGTTTGGATTGTCGTCCAGCTCTGCGGTCGTGTCTACTACGGGCTTCCGTACGCGCCCCTGGAACTCACCACTGTCGCTTTTTCTGTCACTGCCATCATTCTGTATTCGATTGAATGGGAAAAGCCAAAGGATGTCAACACTCCTGTCTATATTCCTGCTTCCATGCAATGTGTTGAAGAGGCTGCCTTTCTGGAAATTGCCAAAGCAGCCCCCTTTCCATACATGCAACTTCCAGGGCTCCAATCGAAGCATTATTACATGCCCGGAGTTTCATTTCACGAAACAGACGGCAATGTAGCACATATCGATGCCAAATCGTTTCTAGTTGCGCTGGCTACTGTTATTTCTTTTGGCGGGATTCATCTTTTTGCGTGGAGTCTACAGTTCCCGACTCCTGTCGAAGGGTTGCTATGGAAGATTTCCGCCATCGTAACCATTGCTTGCCCTACGCTATACGTTGGCAGTCACTTGCCTTTTATGGGAGAGACGCCAAAGAATGTTACTGCAAAGACGGCGACGAGGGTAAAGGCTGTTGTTGCGTTGACGTCGTTTTTCTACATTTTTGCTCGGCTATTCCTGATTACGGAGAGCATCAGGTCGCTTTACTATCTACCTCGGGAGGCTTTTGTTGCGACTCCTTGGACAGCTGAGTTTCCACATATGGCATGATATGTCGAGATTCGATAGATATGGATGGGTTGAATGCAATATTAGTGCCTTTTAACTAGAATAGCTCACCTGATTCTTAAAATTGGCTGTTGAGTGGGACTTTCACATCTTGAGGTTAATTTGTTGACGTCAAGTATCATCAAGAAGATTTCAGACCTAGTTACTGACTACTCTACGCACGAATGGCCCCTAACCTCCAAATTGAACTGTTCATACATGGCCACCGAGGCCGCTGTCAAAATCAGCTCCATGGATCATGGTTTTGGGATCAATTGGGAATTGGAGTAGTCACGGTATCCAAACGCATCATTTTGATAGCCAGGCTGAGATCATGGCGTCTTCTTGTAGCAGGCGGAATTGGGTGAGCCGGCAGGCAGAATGGAACTTGGGTACTGAAATAAAGATGAACAACTTCTGCATATCTCTTATTTAATGACATATTTAGTGAATTTATTATGCAGGCTGCACAACCCTTCCAAAGTAGAAAATGTGCTTCGAGATGAAGTATAATTATATGTTGTAAACACATATCGACAGTATGTGACCTTGCAAATAATCTGCCATAAATGAATCAAACGCTGCTAATTCCCAACTGCCCTATTATGACGTTGAAAGATTGGAACTGGGTCATATTGATCCTCGCTGGAAGGAGAGTCGAGTGCATAAGCTGATTCTCCTCCCCCTGCTTCCTGTTGCATCGAACTCAACGATACGCATACGAGTTAAAGGGTCTCGCTATGCGGCAAGTTGACGCATTCCATCATGAAAACCCCATAATATTCAAAACCGCATGTCTCTGCAAACGCTGTCCCTTTAGGCATCTTCTCAAGGGACAGCCGTAACTAATCTCCATTCCGGCGTGACTTTGGGTGCCATGCATCACTTGCGATCGGTATTCCTTTTGTACCACTGCCGCCTCCTCTGCCACCAATAGCGGCTCCGTTCTCGCAGGCTTTTAGAGTGATCTGGTGAATCCGGGTGATCTGGTTGTTTTAGTTGATCTGGTTGATCTGGGCGATGTGGGTGATTTGGGCGATCCGAGTAATTTGGGATCTGAGATCCCAAAAGCCTATTGACTTGAGTAAAGTAGGTAAACATGTAGTGGTCGACAGAATAAAACTCGCGGACTACAATCGCAGCTTCTTCTGCCCTGTCCACTGCCGCGCGGAGCAGTTCCTGCGGAGGGCAATGTTTCTCCTGGATCAAGAAGCCCAAGAGATGCAGCCTCGCCTCGGGGTTACGAAACCAGACTTCACCGAATATCAAGTGGTTCAGTATCCTAGCGTAGTCATAACTTGCGTCCGAAGATGTGTCGGGATTCTCTTGGACCCTGTGTTTGAGGTAGGCAGGGATAGGAAACCAGGCGGAAAAGTCGATGAAGCCGGCGCAAACGAGCATCCCAGAATCCTTGAGCTGCTTCAAAATGGCCCCGAAAAACTGCAGCCTGGCCGATTTATTAGCCGACGACACCACTCGGTTCGTCCAGTGGGAGCTGCTGAGATGGGCCATGTCTTTGGGCATGTGGTTGACCAAGTGATGGTCTAGGCGATCAAGAACAGCCACGAGGATCCCCTTGTCCGGGCAATCCTCCGAGATGAGCGAGGCGATATTCCACACGTGTGGCCAGTTTGTGAGCTCCACGACATTGCTGGCATTTGGCTTGATGGTAAAGACTACGCTCAGCGCTCGACCCTTGACGAACCAGAAGCATGGGTCAAAGCCGGGATCGGTTGCTGAAGTGATGCTTGCCCAGTTTTCCGAGACCCAGTCGTTTGCCGTCCGGTGCATGTAATCTACACGAACATGTCTCGGGCCTTTTGTATATTCGTCAGTGTCAGACACAAGCTCCAGCAAGCCTCCGGTGCGGCTCATCAGTCTTCGCTCCAACGACTTGATGGCGCCCGTCAGATACTTGCTCGTGACGGAAGTGGCATCGAAATCGACGGGGAATTGCGCGTCGCCAAACCACAGCGTCAGAGCCAATAGCTTGACCTTGTGCTTTTGGCTCAACCTCATGAGCTGGAAATACTGCGATGCCTCGGCGCGAAATCGCTTGCTGGTTCGGTTCCAGATGTAGCGGAACAAGTCGGCAATCTCGCTCGGGAGATCATCAATGGTGGCCTGCAAGTCCGCGATGCTGGTCCCTTCCTGGAGCGCAGTCTCTAGCAAGCCCGAAATGACAGACACCCAGAGAAAGACGCCTCGTGACTTGTCGACAATGTCGGTGATGATCTTGCTGGCTGCCTGCTGGTTGGTGTCGGCAAAGTCTCGGTAGCCTGGGCTGAGCTGGAACTGGTCTTGGACAAAGGATTTGATGTCTTCGCGGGTCAGATTCTCGAGCTGCAACATTGGGTTCTTTCCGTACTCATCCCGAAAGACATTCCAGGGCCGACTGCTCACGCAAATCTTGACCCCAGTCTCTGCGTTGGCGTCGCGGATCAGGCGAACTAGACCGCGGTGATCCTCGTGGCGGTCCTCGTCAAACTCGTCTAGGCCGTCAATGAGAATCGCCAGCTTCAGTGTGTCCCCGGTGGCGGAAAGCAGGTTCCGGAAGCCAACCTTGAGTTCGTCCATTGTCAGAGCCGGCAAGCTGATGTTTCCGTTAAAGGACTGAAGGAGAAACCATCGTGCAGGGAAGATGAGGATGGCAAGCTCAGGCCGCTGCCGAATGGCTTCAAAGAGGAGTGTCCTAAAGAGGCCTTGCTGAGACTTTTGCAGCGTGTTGGCTCCCGAGGTCCAGGAGAAGAAGCGAATGATGAGGAGCTGGGACTCGGCTGCCCACTCTTGCAGCAAGGCCTCAAACCTCGCGTCTCGCGAGATGAACTTGGCCAGCGTCGACTTTCCGGCGCCTGGCTTGCCAGTAATCCAGTAAATGTCCGACGAGTCCCCCCGCAACCACTTTGGAAAGCTTGACCAGAGAGCGTCGCCGTCGTCGGATGTTTGCGGCTCGTGGAATATCCACTCAAAGGTTGCGGTATGTCGTTTAGGAATGCCTTGCTCTCGATGGCTCATGGACTCAAAATGCAGACTCTGACACACTTTTCTGAGCTTGTCAATGTCCTGGCTCTTGTCAAACACTGTTTGCTCTGCGTATTTGCTTGTCCACCACTTGTTGCTGAGCACATAACGCACCATCTCGTCAGTCTCCGTCTGGTGATGTACCGGCCACTTGTCGATGAGGTCAATGATGCCTGTGCTGAATTGTTTGGTAGTGCTGTCGATGCGATCCAGAGTGGCAATCATGTCTGTTTGTTGCTTGGCAAACTGGCGCAACTCGACGCCATTTTTACCGGCTTCATCCCTGATTGATCATGACAACTAGATTAGCTTGGCTCTTTGCATGACATGCGTGACAACGGCTTGGCTAACAACAACAGATACAGCAGACCCACGTTCATCTGCTGCCGGATCTGGCTCAGGCGATCTGCCAGCTTTTCAACGTCACCAGCGGCTGCCACTTGTCTAAACGCAACCCTCAACCCATCCGCAGCCAGCTCAATCTTGCCGGAGCCTCGAACCCTGAGCTTTTTCAGTATACCTTGAAGCTCACTGTTGGTGGACTTGCATTCGCGGTAGAGACGGACAAAGACCTCTCCTCCCGGCCCCTGACTCTCGTCGAGCTTGGCTCTGATGGCATTGGCGAGGCGTACGAGGTCCTGGGACACGACAGAGAGATCAATGTATTCGGACCGCTGGCCAGAGGGAGACTTGTACAGCTCGTACGCGCTGTATATGAGGCGGAAGCCAAAGTCGGCAAACTGGACCACGGCCGCCGCTATGCCGACGGCGTTTACTGGATCCATCACGATGATGCACGCACTTCAGTCAGCTCGAGTAAAGTCGTTGCGATGCTTGAACCATACACATGCAGCTGTACAACCCCGCTTCGCTGCCTAATGTGCCTCCCCTGCCTTTGATGTGGTTGGTTGATCCTTCAGCCGCGTCCAAGGCTGAAGCTGGCCGTCTCATTGATGCCCAACCTTACCCGGTAGCGATATTCATTTATACACTTATAAGAGCACATGGTTGTATTTATAAGTCACTGGAAACTTACTTTTGGGCATCTGGCTACTTAATTTTGCTCACTGAATGACTCTAACGTACTGTTTTTCCCAGGGCAGATGAGCGTGTAATTGAAAGGGATTTTGTCAATTGATGACTGAGGTGTGCTTTCATTCACGTAATCAAATCTACCCACTCACTCACTCAATGCGCCACATGTGAGACAGCTTTAAATAAAATGAGAGCACATTGATACCATGCTATTCAACTGAATTTCTTTTCATAATAAATTAAAAATAAAAAAAAATATGCGAGAATTTCTCTTTCAAAGTAATGACTACTATCCGCAATATTCTTCATAAAACGACATTTGTATGAATTCATATGAAGTCTACGATGCATACGAGTCTTACGCAAGAGTAATCCAGTCAAAGAAGTGAATAAACACCAACCACTACGATGCAGCCATGTACACACTAAAACTATATGAATTACTGAACGCCTTTAACAAAGCTTCTTCTTTTCTTAGTTTGTTCAGTCAAATAGCCTAGCTTGAACCTACGTGCTTTGCAGCCGCCCATTTTCCAAGACATCGATATTATACCCGTCAACAACATGATATCAAAGCATCTCGACGGCGTATAATACTTTATTGTTGAAATGCAAAATGGTCCAAAGCCAGGGCTGTTGAGGCGTATATTTCATTGCTCATCACCCTCAACTAATCAATCGACGTAGGCATCGGTTATACATCATGCATCGTAAAGGTGTGTTGCCACGGCGTGTGACATGGACCAAATTCATATCCGCGTGCTAGTTTCATAAAACTCGACATCAATCGTCTTCACGTCTGTCTTAAAGGGGCTGCCACACGCACATGCCCATGTGAAATGTACTGTCAAACCGCATCAATATCATTCATCACAACCCGGCTATTCACAACTCACCTCGCAAATCCAGCCAAGAGTGACGAAATGCGCCGCATCTCATCCAAACTCGCATCTCTCTCCCAGTATACATTTTCATACTGAATCCCCTTTGGAATAGCTCTCCGCAACGCCGTCGACGCAATCGTAAAAGCAAGACATAGTATGATGTCGCAACGAAACCGAGTGCTCGCATAGATACTCAATTTCGAGTCCAGCAGCGAGGGGTAGATGAGATCCACGGTACTATAAGCCAAGGAGAGCAGACACTGAAAAAGAGTGTTAGGGCAGATCCCAAGTAATGTATGAATTCGTGAGAACGTTACCAAGAGGACGATGAGGCCGTCCATGAAGCCGCATACGTCGCATAGTCTCCTGACTGAAAAGCACAGGATCAGGGTGTAGAGGCTTCCTGAGATTATGCGGACGGCGAGGTAGAGCACTCGAGCCTGAGAAGAGAAGAACCGAGATACAGCGGGATAATTTTGCGATTCATCCATCACGTATAGTTGAAGCTAGTGTGGATAGACTAAAAAACACTAACAAGATACTATTGTCATTCTATGCTGAGATCAAGGCAATGCTTATCTGGGTATTTCATCAAGTCATTTGTAAGCAACGGATAGCCATACAGCAATGTAAAGACAAATCAATATTGTCCCCCCAAAGGGATACTGGGACGGAGAGATGAAGCTATCCGCACCCGACACAACAACGGAGACAAAGACGGGGCTGGAGATGGATTCTACGCAGCCGGAGACTTGCCATGTCCATCGCCACTGAGTATGCCCCGATTGTGTCATGAAAAGGGGAGCTTCCGTTCCGTGAGCGTGAAACCATGTGTAGTATTCCTACTTACCCCGTAGCCTTTGATAGAGCAGTTGGGCCGTCCCACACCCAAGCATCCAATCCAACATGGCAATTCACGCGACACACAGCAAATCATGCCACACTCGAGCCCAATGTAGTATCAACAGAGTGGCCCTTTTTCCGCGTATTCGACAAGCCCGGGCCGGGGGGGGCTTGTTAAGCCTCATCTGATTCGCGAGCTAGGGAATTATTGACGCCAAAGTCCGTCGCCATCCCTGCTCGTCCGCCTTCTCCGCATGCCCCAAAAGAGCAATTAGGGATGAGAAAGGGACCAATGGAGGGCGATGAAACCGAGCCTCTCCACTTTTAGAATAACGAAGAAGAGGCCATCCCCCAGCTTTTTTTCGAGGGTTGTTGAGAGTACATGATTTTACGAGATTCTCGAGGGGGGAGAGTTGAGAAGTGGGTTGCCAGCGCTTCATGTCGCGGCGTAAACCAACAGCTGAACGGCTGGTATCTTGCATTCCTTGGTATCCTGAATGGAGAAGAAAAAAAGAAGACGGATTCTTATTAATACATTAAAAAACAGGTATATGGTGCCCAATTCTCAGCTCTGCTAAATTGGACATACATGGTCATGATTCAGTGGCCGGCGTGGATGTGGATGGGCAAGTCATGGTTGGATCAGCCTTGATCTCTGAGAGCCGCTTTACGATTTCCGCCGTCGACTTTTCCGTCGACGAGGTGCATTCAAGACACTGGCGGCACTCGAGGTTGCGCCGCAGCTGCTCTTCGCACCAGGCCAGCCGGGCAAACAAGTCCTTTGTTGACTGCCTGCGTTTGCGCGGCGCGGCTGGTGCGCTTGGCTGACAAACGACCTTGAGCTGTGAGTTGATTCAAGAAGGAGTATGTCAGCGGCGGTTTTGTCGTTTTTTTTTTCTTATCTGTTGACGGGCGGAGAGTAACTGGGCGCCGCACCTTGATGCACATGGAACATGGGCTTTTCCGGTTGCACTTCTTTTTGCGCTTCTGGCAGAGCCGACATGCAAGTTTCCTTGCTTCCTTTGCGGGCTTGTGGGGAGAAGCTGCTGAATCGACGGAGCCCACGGAACCCATGGTTGGATAGGTGCTCGTGAGTGTGAGTGTGAGTGTGGAGGATGAGGATGATGTGATGTAGTGATGTAAAAAGAGTTTTGCAAAATGAATCCCTTCTTCAGCCAACGACGAGTGTCGAATGAGACACCAGACATGGGAGGCAGAAGAGAGTAGTACCCTTGACTGCCATGGACGACTGGTTAGTACCCTTTATCAGTGGTAAAAAAAGATGCGTCCTGAGATTTGGCCCAGGACAGGAGAATATCCTATTTGCAAGGACTAGTCGTCCAAGGCGCAAAGGCTGGCCATCTCAAAGAGGAAATAGTATAGCCTCCCCCCCCCCCCCGTCGAGCCAATGCACAGATCAGCCTAGTGACAAACTTTGTTCAAGAAGGACGTTATGGGTCCCGGGAAATCGAGTCATGGATCATCGAGAAGATCGATGGCTACGCGACTCGGTAGGGCAGCCAAGCTGGATCGGAGTGCTGAGTCGAGCCTTCGGGGAGAAAGATGGCACCAAGACGCCGGCCATCGTGCTCTATCGACACCCCGAAAAAGGGCAACAGGCACACGGTGGCTCGGGGTCTATCAAGAGCCCGTCGCTGTGGAGCAGGGATGCGAGACCACGATTGGACAAGCGGGATCGCAGCAGACACAACACGGGTGCTGAAACTCCGCAAGATGCCGCATCGCCAAGGTTCACGGCTGAGGGATGAGGACCAGCGTTGCACGGGGGGCTGTGAGCGTCTCTGACAGCCAACAGAGGCAAAGGAGCCCCCCCTGAGTTAGCAATCAGGGCTGACGGTCTCCTTTATCGATGATTGATTCGGAGGTTTGCAACGTGGGCCACCCGAGATGCCGGCGCGTTGGCAGGCTGCGGCTTTCCGATGGGGAGGGTCCTATATATTCTGTAAATCAATGTCAGATCACGACAACTCTTCTCGGTTCACGGAACGAACTATAGGGGGTTCTGGGACATCATAGTTGACGCTGTTGATTCAAGTTTACGAGGACACGAAGCTCGACGTTGACGAACCGGAAAGAGAGAACTGACTGACTGGGTGATTATTGATTTGATAGACCAAGTTTGTTTGAATATCGACACATTTGAACAAGGAAAAAGAAACAGCTTCACTCGACACTTTTGAAAAATGCCAGCTGGGCAGCCGCCAGAGGGCGGTGAGTCGAGCCCTGAGTCCCGTGCTCAGTCGCCACACGGAAGTGCCCAAACATACGTCGACGGTCAACAACAACAACAACACAACAACTTTTTCGAAGCCGACGCGAAGAAGAACAAGGACAAGGAACACGAGGACGACGACGATGATTCCTCCGAGAACAATAGCGCCCACGAGATGGAGCGGCGGATGAGCGCCGTGCAGCAGCTGGCCCGCCAGTACACGCACGCCTCGGGCATCGACATCCAGGGCCAGGCCTCGTCGCTGTTTGGGAACAACGATCCCGACTCGCCCCTGAATCCCATGAGCAGCCGGTTCAGCGGCCGCACGTGGGCCAAGACGGTGGCCAAGTACGCGGCCGAGCACGGCTCCGGGTTCCGCCACAGCGGCATCTCGTTTCGCAACATGAACGTGTACGGATACGGCAGCGAGACGGACTTCCAAAAGGACGTGGGCAACGTGTGGCTGTCGATTCCGGACCTAGCCCGGCAGGCGTTTAGCAAGACCAAGAGCAACAAGCGGCGGATCGACATCTTGCGCAACTGTGACGGCGTCGTCAAGCCGGGCGAGATGCTCGTCGTGCTGGGGCCGCCGGGCTCGGGATGCTCGACGTTTCTCAAGTCGCTGGCGGGCGAGACGAGCGGCATCTACATTGACAGCGAGACGCACTTCAACTACCAGGGCATCAGTGCCGAGGAGATGCACACGCACCACCGGGGCGAGGCCATTTACACGGCCGAGGTCGACGTGCACTTCCCCATGCTCTCGGTGGGCGACACGCTGTCGTTTGCTGCCATGGCGCGAGCCCCTCGCAGCCTCCCCCCTGGCGTCTCCAACGACGAGTTTGCGGCTCACTACCGCGACGTTGTCATGGCCATGTACGGCATCAGCCACACGGTCAACACGCGCGTGGGCAACGAGTACGTCCGCGGTGTGTCTGGCGGAGAGAGAAAGCGAGTCACCATTGCCGAGGCCACCCTCTCCAACGCCCCCCTGCAGTGCTGGGACAACTCGACGCGAGGCCTCGACTCGGCCAATGCCATTGAGTTCTGCAAGACGCTGCGTCTCCAGTCCGACATCTTTGGCCAGACGAGCGCCGTGTCCATCTACCAGGCGCCGCAGAGTGCCTATGACGTCTTTGACAAGGTGCTCGTGCTCTACGAGGGCCGCCAGATCTTCTTTGGCCCTACCGACAAGGCCAAGGCGTATTTCGAGAACCTGGGCTTTGAGTGCCCTGCGCGTCAAACCACGCCCGACTTCCTGACGTCCATGACGGCGCCGACGGAGCGAATTGTTCGTCCCGGCTGGGAGAGCCGAGCGCCTCGCACGCCCGATGAGTTCGCCACCTGCTGGAAAAACAGCAGCAACTACAAGGCCCTCCAGGCCGAGATTGAGAGCTACAACGCGGAGCATCCCATTGACGGCACCGACGCCCAGGCCTTCCGCGAGCACAAGAAGGCGACCCAGGCCAAGCGCCAGCGCGTCAAGTCTCCCTACATCCTCTCGTACTCGCAGCAGGTCCGGCTCTGCCTGTGGCGAGGATGGAGACGATTAAAGGGCGACCCCAGCCTGACCATCTTTTCGCTCCTGTCCAACTCCATCATGGCCCTGATTATTTCGTCCCTGTTTTACAACCTGCAGCCAACCACGGGCAGCTTCTACTCGCGAGCCGCCGCCCTCTACGTCGCCATCTTGTCCAACGCCTTCTCCAGTGCCCTCGAGATCCTGACGCAATACGCCCAGCGGCCGATTGTCGAAAAGCATCAGCGGTATGGATTCCATCTGCCGTCGGCCGAGGCCTTTTCGTCTGTGCTCTGCGACATGCCGTACAAGATTGGCAACACAATCTGCTACAACTTGGTCTTGTATTTCATGGTCCATCTCAACCGTACGCCGGGAGCGTTCTTTTATTTCCTGCTCGTCACGTTTCTCATGGTGCTGCCATGTCTGGAATCTTTCGATCAATGTGAGTTTCCTGTCCTTGTCATATCTTGTTCTTACCCTTGCCATACATCACTAACACACGCAGTGCTGCCCTGTCGCGAACCCTTTCGCAGGCCATGGTCCCCGCCTCGATCCTGATTCTCGCCATGGTCATCTTCACGGGCTTCGTCATCCCCGTCGACTACATGCTCGGATGGTGTCGCTGGATCAACTATCTCGACCCCGTCGCCTACGGCTTCGAAGCCCTCATGATCAACGAGTTCCACGGCCGCGAGTTTGAATGCAACTCGTTTGTCCCCAGCAGCCTCATCCAGGGCTACGAGAACGTGACATCGACGCACCAGGCGTGTACCGCCGTCGGATCCGTTCCCGGACAGGCTCTCGTCAATGGCGACGCCTACATCAACTCGCAGTACAAGTACTTCCACGCGCACAAGTGGCGCAACGTGGGCATCCTGATTGCCTTTCTGCTCTTCAACCACCTGGTGTACTTTGTCGCGACCGATGTGATTCAGGCAAGAAAGTCCAAGGGCGAGGTCCTCGTCTTCCGTCGCGGCCAGCTTCTCACCTCGGCCGCCAAAAAGGGCGACATGGAGTCTTCCCTGTCCGGACCGGTGCCCGTTGTCGAAAAGGGCTCCGACATTCCCAAGGAGTCGAGCGGCGCCAACATTCAGGCGTCCACGAGCGTATTCCACTGGGGCAAGGTGTGCTACGACATCAAGATTAAGGGCGAACCCCGACGAATTCTGGATCACGTAGACGGCTGGGTCAAGCCCGGAACACTCACGGCGCTCATGGGCGTGTCTGGTGCTGGTAAAACCACGCTGCTCGACTGTCTGGCCGACCGCATCTCGATGGGCGTCATTACGGGAGAAATGCTCGTGGACGGCAAGATTCGCGACAATTCGTTCCAGCGAAAGACGGGATACGTGCAGCAGCAGGATCTTCATTTGGAGACGACCACCGTGCGCGAGGCGTTGGAATTCAGTGCCCTGCTTCGACAGCCGGCCAGCACGCCTCGCGCCGAGAAGCTGGCGTACGTCGACGAAGTCATCAAGCTGCTGGACATGCAAGAATATGCCGATGCCGTCGTCGGCGTGCTGGGCGAGGGTCTCAACGTCGAACAGCGCAAGCGATTGACTATTGGTGTCGAATTGGCAGCCAAACCCCCGTTGCTGCTGTTTGTCGACGAGCCAACCTCGGGTCTCGACTCGCAGACGTCGTGGGCCATCCTCGACCTGCTCGAGAAGCTCTCCAAGGCCGGCCAGTCCATCCTCTGCACCATCCACCAGCCATCCGCCATGTTGTTCCAGCGCTTCGACCGGCTCCTGTTTCTGGCAAAGGGCGGCCGCACCGTCTACTTTGGCGACATTGGCGAGAACTCGTCCACCATGACTGCGTACTTTGAGAAGCAGGGCGCGCCCAAGTGTCCGCCCAGCGAGAATCCCGCCGAATGGATGCTTTCAGCCATTGGCGCTGCCCCGGGATCGACGACGGACATCGACTGGCACCAGGCCTGGCTCAACAGCTCCGAGTATCAAGACGTGCAGGCTGAGCTGCAGCGGCTCAAGGACGAGGGCAACAGCCACGGCGACTCGATCAACGACAAGGCCGCGTATGCCGAATTCGCCGCCCCCTTTTGGTCTCAATTCTTCATCGTCACCCAGCGCGTCTTTCAGCAGATTTGGAGAACCCCCTCGTACATTTACTCAAAATTCTTCCTCTGCTTCTTTGTGTCGCTCTTCATCGGCCTCGTCTTCCTCAACGCGCCGCTGACGATCCAAGGCCTGCAGAACCAAATGTTTGCCATCTTCAACATCCTCACCATCTTTGGCCAGCTCGTGCAGCAGCAGATGCCGCACTTTGTCACGCAGCGCTCGCTCTACGAGGTCCGCGAGCGGCCCTCCAAGACGTACAGCTGGAAGATTTTCATGCTGTCCCAGGTCGTGGCCGAGATCCCCTGGAACTCGCTCATGTCCGTCTTCATGTTTGTCTGCGTCTACTATCCCGTCGGCTTCGACAAGAACGCCGTGCCCGCCGACCAGGTCGTCGAGCGCGGCGGCCTCATGTGGCTGCTCTTTTGGCAGTTCCTCATCTTCACCTGCACCTTTGCCCACGCCTGCATCGCCATCACCGACACCGCCGAGGCCGGCGGCAACCTGGCCAACGTGCTCTTCATGATGTGCCTCATCTTCTGCGGTACCTTGGCGTCGCCCGACAGCATGCCCGGCTTCTGGATCTTCATGTACCGCCTCTCGCCCTTTACCTACTGGATCTCCGCCGTGCTGTCCACCGGCCTGGCCAACACCAGCGTCACCTGCTCCGCCAACGAGCTCGTCCATCTCAACCCGCCCAGCGGCCAGACCTGCGGCGAGTATCTGGGCGACTTTATCACCGCCGCTGGAGGCTATCTCCAGGATCCCAGCGCCACGACTGCCTGCAGCTACTGCCCGATTGCCGACACAAACGTCTTCTTGACGAGCGTCAGCTCCAGCTACTCGCACCGATGGCGCGACTTTGGCATCGGCATGGCCTACATCATCTTCAACATTGCCGCGTCGCTGTTCCTCTACTGGCTGGTGCGCATGCCCAAGAAATGGGGCAAGAAGAGGGAGTAGCTTAAAATACAGCCCCTTTTTGATGCTGTAAAGTGAGATCTCAGCACACATCTCATCTCACATCTTGCATCACCAGATGCATTTTACACTTCGCATTGCATTTACTGTCATCGGTAAATGCACAGACATCCTTCTGGATAAAGACTATTTTTCTTGCCCTTCCTTTCATAGATGAAATCTTCTTTTTACTGTTTACCAATTTATTAGAGAGGTAGTGGTCCCAAAGCAGGCACCTGCGTGCCTTGGCCCACCCAATCCAACTAGATTTTATTAAAAATCAATGACGAGTTAATTTGACAAATGTCACCTGTATTTGTCCAAACGAAGCATCCGCGAGAAACATGGGTTTTTTTTTTCCCTTTTTTTTTCTTCTTTCCTTACTATCTAACGAGTGTCTTGACTATATATCTCATCATTATTTATTCCATGCATCCCATAGACTTATAAGAAATATACTATTTTCGCCTTATTCGGCAACGGAAAGGACTGTGTGAACTCGCAATGGTGATTTTTTAGTGTTTTTGTTCAGGGGCCTCATGACACCCCATTCCGACTCAATACTTTTTTCCATCAAAACTTCAAGTCCTCGATATTCTCAAGCAAAAAGTTGTAGCTGGCGTTGCGATAATTGTCATCCATCAGCCCGTTGGTAGCTCCCTTGAACTCCAACAACTGCTGGCCCTCTTTCCACTGCGGCCAGAACAAGTCGGTGTTTGTGCCGACGTTGGGATCCAGATTATACAAAAAGTTGATGTAATACACCCGCCCGGTAAACGTCGCATAGTTGTCATTGTCGCCCGAGAACAAGACGCTGACGTCGGACCCGTGGTAGGTGCCAAAGAGAATGGCAAGCAGCAGGTCCTTGTACGACGAAAAGTACGACCACGTAGGCACGTCGGGGGCGACTTGGGAAAACGTATGGAGCGTGATTCGGCGAATCAGGTTAAAGACAATGTCGCCCAGGATGGACGCGATCCTCTTCTTGCCGGGATACAGCTCGAAATCCCCGTAGCCGTACGGGCTTCCGTCCTTGGGAAAGGGGCTGTAGGTTTGCACGAGGCCGGTGATTTGGTCCTGGTCGGCATTGTGGAAGTAGTACTGCGAGAGATAGGCGACAATCTTTTCGGTTGAGCCCATGTCCTTTTGGGTAAGGCTAAAGAGCGACCCCTCGTCTTCCTGAGTGCCGATAATCATGGGCACCTGGTGGAATTTCCCAGCCCTTTGCAGTGCATCGGGGCTGTCTGACAAGGCTTGGCCGTCTGGCCTGGGCAGGTAGGAGAGGGCAAGAGAGCTGTACGAAAAGATGCCGGGCACGGAATTGGCGGCAACGGTAAAGTTGTCATTGTCCAAGTCACGAAGACAAGCCAGCGAGTCGTCGCCCTCGCACCCGGCCGCCTTGGCAACCGCATCGTAGATGGCCTGGCCCTTGTCGCTGTCCAGGGGATCGGTAGGCGTCGCCGAGCCAGAGTTCATGATGGCGCCCCGGAACAGCGGGCTGCCGTTGTACGTGGCGTCGCCATCAAAGAGGACAAGCTGGTCAAACACGGAGATGGCGCCTGCGGATTCGCCCCAGATGGTGACCTTGTCTGGATCGCCTCCAAACGCCCGGATGTTGTCGGCAACCCATTCAAGCCCCATGCGTTGGTCGAGGAGCCCGGCATTGCCGCTGCCCTCTTGCAAGATTTGCTTTCCCGGCATGAAACCCCACGCGGCGACGCGATAGTTGACTGCTACAAAGATGAAGGGCTTGCCGAGAAGCACACCGGTGTCGATCAACTTGGTGCCGTCAAAGCCGGCAGTGCTTCCTCCTATAAACCCGCCGCCATAGATCCAGAACAGCACGGGGAGATCGTCGCCCTCCTGGACGCCCTTGGGCCGCTGGACATTGATTGTCAGGCAATCCTCCGAGGAATCAGGAGCTCGTGCCTCGCCAGAGGTGTCGTTGAGAATAGAGCCTGCCTCGGGGACATTGAAACTCGGGGAGTCCCCAAAGGGTCCTTGGGGGCATGACAATGGGACTCTGGTGGCGTCAAAATCCCCAAGGTACCTCGAGAGCTTCTGTGGTGGCCTGAAGCGCAAATCGCCAATGGGGGCATCACCATATGGGATGCCATTGAACGTGTCGACAGTCTTTCCCACCGAACCAATAATGGTGCCGGATAGAATCTCAACCTCGACAATGTCAGCCTTTGCCCTTTCAGTCAAAGGAGACGCCGGTATAGCTCCGACGAGGGGCAGCAGACCAGCCGTAATGGCTGTGAGGATGGCTGCCTTCATGATGGCGGGAGCAAAGAGATACAGAGGCTTGGAGTCTGGCTTTGATCAAGGGTCGACCTCAGTGATGAGGAATGCCACGCCGAGTAGAGGATGGTAATGAAGGCTTGATTTTCTGGAGCGAGAATCACCAGCCTCTTATACAAGTCCTGGAGCCGCACATCGTTGCCGTCCCAGCATTATGCAATGCAGTCCGACTCTCAGATTCTTTTCCGCGTCGAAGCACTCCCTCACCAATGACATAACAATGTCGGAAAGGGGGAGCCGACAGAGTAATATTGCAGCGGCTCTCCACTCGATAGACGTCGTGATATTGACTTCTTACTACACCGTAGAGAGGTGCTCCGTCAGCTGCTCTGCTTCCTGTGGTACTTAATGACTGTGTGATTTCCCGTCTGAGACATGTCACCTGTCATCCAACCTTGTACTCCGTAATGTGTTTCCTTCACCGCATGGGAATGATGCCGCAGTGACACGGCATACGCCGAGGTGGATATGAAGGCGTTGACAAAACGAATGAGGAGCGCGGGACGGCCCCGAGGCAACACTGTCAACTGAGACATTCGTAGTCATAGTAATACTGGGGTTGTGTACTCCGTACAACTCTGACTAAAGGATGCCAGACTGAGTACGATACCCCCTGCATAAGAGATTCAGTAAGATGCCATCGTGAGCGGACAATGGGGCCAATTACCTGGTTTTGAACCTCGATGGCGCTGTCTTTCCCCGGATGGTGGTGGCCAATAGCAGACATGTGTCGCCCTCCTTCGGGAGTCTTTGTTATTGCATCCCCACGAATGTGTAACTTGATGCCACCCATCTGTTGAAAGAGCTCGGGTTGTGAAAAAGCAAGGCAAGGGGGATCTGAGAACCCTGATGAGAGACTCCCTTGCATTCGTCTAGTCAGTTGACCAAGGTGGCCTGCTGGCGAGGCCGGGTCGAATCGCTTCCAGCCGTCTTTGTCTCATATTACTATCCTGATCAGACTGTGTATCACAGGGATGAGAGCCCCAAGAGCCCTCAACAAGAGCATGTACAGACACGCATGGCGGACGAGTCTAGTGAAGAAGGTTTGCATTACGGCGCCTAGGTATTATCGAGCCATGGAGTCTCAGGTCTCCGTAGCTATTACGTCGTCTCGGTTCCCGGTGAGTCGTGTCGCACACTTCAGTTCCTACATCATCGTAAGCTGCAAGTATCTCAGCACTCTAGCTTGTAAGATCTGGCACCAGTAGTCCAATTGTGCTTGAATCGTGCTTGAATCATGCTCCAATTTGTCGATACTGATATTGAGACGCACCTACGTCGGTGATCTCGGCTCGGCGCAACGCTCGAATGTGTTTGATTCACATGTTTCAGTGTACAATTCGTACTGAAGAACTAGAGCTGTCTTCCTGTTCATGGTTGTTGAAAACAAAAAGGTTCAAGCCTAGAGGTCTATTGAGGCGCATATCTCAACAATGCCGATGCCTTCGAGTGGATGATGTTGAGAGAAGAGAAGAAGGAAAAGCTAGAGGATGATCGTGCTCCAAGCGTGCTCCAATCTGTCGATGTTAATATTGACACGCACTTACGTTGGTGATGGCCTCGGTCCGATGTAATGTTCGAATGCTTTCGACTCACGTGTTCCCAGCGTCGACGAAGAACGCAGCGAAATGCGATGAGTGAACTGCAGAATTCAGTGTGATATTGAAACGCACTTGCGTCTGTAAAGGCCTCGATTCGATACAAGATCTGACTGTCATTGCCTCAAGTGCTTTGCCGAACATTTTCAATTGGAGGAGTCCAGATTCGTGAAGTCCAGGTTCGAGAGGTCCAGGTTCGAGAAACCCAGATTCGAGAAACCCAGATTCGAGGAGTTCAGAACCGTCATCTTGTTCAAGCTGATGTATTCGAATGAAGCATTGTGAGAGGAAGAAAAAGTTGAAGGATCCTTTACGGTGTTCCGTCGGATTCGCTCTTGTTCCATCGTGATTCCGGACATCAGCGCTTCTCTTCTTCCAACTCTCAACCAAAAAAAGATTGCCATCAACTAAATCGATTATCAAGAAAGAAACCAAAAGAGCTGTCAAGATAGGTATGGATTTGCAGTAAATATACCGTGCTAACTTCCAAAAAAAACAAAAAAAACCATCAGGCTTCTACAAACAAGCCAAGCTTCTCCAAAAACAGGGGTATAATCCCACCATCCTCCTCTTTTCCTCCTCTCTCCCTTCCATGTCTCCCAACAGCAAACCTTTATCCAAATTCTCAGTGCCCCATTCCGTCGCGAATCTCCAAAAAGTTGAGATATCTCTGCTTGGTCCAGCGCCGCGCGCGCTTCCCCCAGATAATCATGGGCAGAGACAGCATCAAAATGACGAATCCCAAGACGCCCAGCTCGATAAAGGTGTCCTGGACGCCCGTGTCGAGCCAGTAGCTCGCGACAAAGGTGAAGATCATGGCCAGCGTGTTGTTGATGACGGCTACCCCCACCATGCCCTCCAGGACCATATCCGGATAGCAGTCGGCAAGGTAGGTCAAACTAAGATCGCCGGCACAGCCGTAGCCAAAGCCAATGAAGCCGAGGCCGACGTAGGGAACGGGCCAGCTCCAGCCCTTGGCCGATCCGATGCCAAAGAGCCACATGCCGGTGGGGAAGATGATGACGCAGAGGAACATGAGGTACAGGCGGAACTCGGCCTCTTGGATCCCCCTGTTGCGTCGGCTGGCCCAGAGAACAAACAGGTCGCTCAGGTAGCCACCGTAGAAACAGCCAATGATGCTGCCAATGAGACACGGAATGTTCATGTTGCTCACGGCGACATCGCCATAGTCCCAGGGATCGTCTGTCCAGTAGTCCTCCTCGATGGTGAGATAAAAGGACAGGGCAATGTTTTGCATGCCCCACTGCAGGCCGGCGAACCAGACAGCGGGAAAGGTAAAGATGCGCAGCGTGTGCCACAGACGGCCGACATACTGCTTGGCTCCCAGGCCGCGCAGGGTTCGGGGCGGGAGTGATGAGGGCAATTCGCTTCCAGTAAGACTTGGGGCGCGTGTAGTTGAGGGAGAACTGGTCGGCGTCGCGGGGGCCGGCCGCGGCCTCTTCGTCTGATGCACCCGTGTTAACATCAGCCACGGTGGAAGGGTCGCTAGCCGTCTTCTCGTCGCCGTCCGGGGAGGAAGAGGATGTGGCAACGTGATTCTCGACTCGATCTCGCTGGTAGCGCTCCCGTGGGAACGCCGTCTCTTCCAGACCAAAGTAGAAGAGGACAAAGTTGAAGCCCGACATGATGGCGCCGAGGTAGCCAATCCAGCGCCATCCAAGACTGCTGTCGGCGACGTAGCCACCGACCAAGGGGCCGAGGTACGTTCCCACGGAGGTGGCCAAGGTGTACAAACCCATCGAGGTGCCGTTCTGGTGCTCGAACCAAATGTCGAGCAGCGAGAGCTGCACCACGGCCTCTGCGACTGACTCGGACGCTCCGACAAAGAGCTGCGTCCAGATGGCGTCGACGACGTCTTGAGCCGCCCAAACCAGATGTTGCCAATCAGGCCCCAGGTCGCGCCAACGAGGTACAGGATTCGTCGTCCGTAAAGATGGACAGCGGGCGAGCTGAGCAGGGTCCAGTAGCCGATAGCCAGGAAGAGAACGCCCGCGCCAGTGTTGAAGACATCGTAACTGATGCCTTGCTCTTCGTTAACGCCCGTGCTAGCCGATCCGGCAACGTTGGACGTGGCCGCGGTCAGGGCGACGGCAAAACACACGAGGCCGGTGTGCCAGATCTTGCGCCACAGGCTCCAGTTGAGGGGATCGTTGGGCGACTGGGTTGGCTGGGGGACGAGGACGATGCCGTCGTGCTTCTGCAGCAGGCCATTGGCAGAGGTGCTGCTGGCGGACTCATCGATGAAGACGCATCGCGTGCCCGGGAGCACTTCGTCGATGTCGATGACAGCTGGGAGGGACTGAACGGCCATCCGAAACGCCTTTCTTTGCCTGGGCGAGGGTGAGATCAATCCCAGTGGCGAGAGGGAGAGACGAATTGGCTCACGGGAGCCTCATGCGGTTGCGCCGAAGGAAGATGGTGATGAGAAAGAAGAAGAAGAGAAGAAGAGAGTTATGAGAGAGGAAGAGAAAAGATAAGAAAAGAAAAAAAGAGGAGGTGATACATGGCCCCAGATCCGGTACTTGCTCCGTGGTACTTTTTTTTCTTTCTGGGCTGGCGCTATCGCTGCTGCTGCCCGCTTGAATTTTTTTTTCGCCTGGGGTCGCCTGTTGGTGGAGGGCTGCAGGGCTCTGGCTTCCATTGGTTTTAGCGGCTGGTGGGAGGTGCGGGTACCTGCTGGAGCATCTGTACCTGGTAGCGTGCGCCAAGCTGCCCAGACATACCAAGTCTCTCGGTACTTGAGCCGGCGAAACGGCACATCAAATGGCCGAGAGAGGCGATAAGAGATTGGAAAGCTTCATCTTGATAACGCCATCACAAGGGCCGCAAAGTGTAGTTTGGCCACCAACTTACCAAGGCTGCATAACCTCAGGATCATCGTCTTTTGCTCTTGATTCATTTTTTGCACCCAAATTGTGACTACAGTGGCGTATGATCGCAAATGGGTTCCAGTTCCCGACTAGGGCCATGACGCAGGCCCATCCGCATCCCCGCCAATCAGGCCGCAACGGTGCAATGCGGGAGCCAAAAACGGGGGGCTTTTTTCAGTTTAGCGTGGGAGCGGCGCCTCCGGGATTTTTTATTTTTGGGCGAGTCTTTGCTGGTGCGATTTTATGTACATACTTGATGGTGGGTGACTAATCAGCTGGTCGAATCACAGAGGAGAAAGATGGTGGTAGCTGAGAATTGAGATACGAGTACAAGATACAAGATACGCCATTGTGTGAACGATTCAAGCTAAAGAGTGCAAGGGACACGATATGCAATGCAACACTGCTAAACAACTCGGATGCTACTGCAACTAACCTGCTACGAAAGAATCAGCACATACTTGCCCGATTCGACATTGGCTGATGGCTTCACTTCGGGCAAATTCAGCTGTTCCTGCACGTACCCTACAATGCACACAAATTCGCTGCATTACATCAGCTGACAACCACGCATTTCACCTTGATGTTTGTCTCAATGATATCTTAATTCTTGTATCTATACCATACTGAAGAGCTATAAGAAATGATAATATATACATCACGCCGCTATTCGTGGTGTTTGTGCTATACAAGTTGCTTCAAAGTGAGCCCTCATCCTCTACCAAAAGTTAGCATCACACAACCACATCAACTCAACTCAAAGCTGCTTCAAACAAAATAAATTCTATTCATACATCATTTGGTATCTCTATATTTGCCCTCCCAATATTACAATCAATCTATATCAACATGTACAAAGCAAATGGTATATCCTCAGACGTACTAGGCCGGCAATGAACGAATGAAGCCGCCGTTCAGTCTTGTCTCAACACAAAAGGAAAAAACGACCCTCTTTTGCTTCCTTGTCTCACCTCACCCAAATTAACAACACCGGCTCACAGAGTCATCCCCAATCTCAGACTCATCGTCGGCAAACCGACTCTCAGTCTTCCGCGGCGTCGACTTCATCACCGTCGTCACGGCACAGTCCGTGTCCTCCTCAAACACCCGCCGCGCATCTTCCTGCCATCGATCCCGCTTCCTCTTTCGCATCTGGTAGTCTCCCGCCACCGCGGGCGTCTTGGTGAATTCCAGCGACGCCTCTTCGAAATCGACAATCATGACGCTGTTGCGGGATGCATCGTACAAAAAGTTGCTTGGGATGTGCCCGCCGTTGTACACTACTCCCAGCTTGTGAATGGCTTCTATGCCCATTTCCATCATTCTAGCAATCTGCTCCTTGGTCACCTGCTTGGAGCAGTTGAGAAAAGGTCGGCCCGCCCAACTCAAGAGCAGCAGGTCCTTCAAGGCTCTGCTGTTGTGGCGACGCGGCTTGATGAGCTCCATCATGCCAATGCATACGGGGATGCAGCGGCCCTGGAGATTCGCCATCTGATCATATACAAATTTCTCGCTCCACAGGTAAGCTGAATTCTTTCCCGCCTTGGCGATGAATGTGTAACCGTGCGATGTCAGTCGCATCTTGAAGAGGGATTTGGGAACATTGGCAACCCGCAGAGGTGTGCAATCAGCATCGAGGTTGTCGTCTTCATCAAGCTGCGTGCGGAGGAGGTTCAAAAAGTCGTCGTAGTCGAGGTGAGCCGGTCCATGAAACTCTGCGTTGGGGCAGTTTTTATCCAGCGATTTCCCTTGCACCAGACCCAGGAGGCACTTCTGAGAGCAATACGGCTGGTCTTGTATCGATGTCGGTGCACTGGCAATACTCTCCGTCGTATCCTCGTAGGCTCTCTGCGCAGGGACATCGTCGAGCCAGTTCCTGATCTTGTCGTTTCCCCTGACTTCTCCCCTACGAATCTCGGTGAGTAGTGGCGACCGTCTGAAGCCTTGCCAGCGGTGCATTCTGAGGGACGACATGGACGAATGCGGCCTCATGACACCCATTTTTCGTATCTTGTCTAGCACGTCGTCGTACCCCATGGTCCAAGTATCCAGATACGTGACAGAATCGCACCACGACGCGGAAAGCGGCCTCGAGCGAAGAGCTTGAAGCACAAGCCCAAACACCATCGCACCAGCAGTTCGATGCAGCCTGGCAGGATCGTCAGGCATGACCTCGCGCTCTGGCACACACGGCGTGCAGTATATGGTGCAGGGATCGTCCTCTGATATGCAGCAGAAGATGAAGGCTTCTCCGGTGCAGACGCATCCATACTGAATCTCCTTGCTAATCATGTAGGAATAGAGCTGGCTGATGGTCGCCGCCACAAGCGTCTTCGAGGCAAAGGTGAAGTCGTCGCCCTCCTTGTCAATCACGTCTCGTTCCGGTCGGATCTCGGAGGCCAGCCCGCGGTTGATTTCGTCTAGCTGTAAGCGATGCGGTAGTTGATGCACAAAGGCAAATATCGGAGTCTTTTCGCCCTTGTCCTCGTCATGCCGGTACACGCACGACCGATTGACCCAGATGCCCGCTCTCTTCGCTCTGCGATGAGAATTGCGCATGGAAATCTTCAATTCGCCCGCGCCCTTGTGCCATGATGATTCCAGCATCGGTTCAAACACCTGGCCGAGGTCCTTGTCCGTCTCAATCGTCACCTTGATATTGTCGCTGAGCCCGAGCCCGTTCCAAAGCAGGCCGTCTTCGTACAGCTGGTCCATCATTTCCTGCACCACATTTTCAATGGCGTAGCGTCCAAAGTGCTGCAGCGACGCCTCGCTGTTGACTGGCGTGAGAGTGCGCTTCACGGCCTCGAGCTGCTGAATCGACGGAAACCGGAGCTCCTTGCAGAATGCACTGTCAGACAAGATTCGCTGCCATACCCCTTCTTGTAATCTTGGGAAGCCGTCCCACGGAATGATTCGTCGAGGAAATGTCCAGCTGAGCGCCTCCTTTTGCGTTATTAGGGAGCGACTGGCCGTCTTTTGGAACCGAAGGTGGAGCGTATGACACGTTTCCAGATACTGGACGAGGTTCTGAGGCTTCTGGTCCTTTGCCGTTTCTTCGCTGCACCCGCTGGCTGATTTGGCGCTCAATCCTCTTGTACTCGCGGTCGAATAATTCTTCATACTGGACGTCTATCCTCTGTTGTTCACGCTCGAGGAGCTCATCGCGTTCGCGTTCCAGCTGGCGGAACTTGCGCTCGTATAACTCGTCGCATTCGCGCTCTATATCCCGGCGGTCTAGCTCTCGTCTCTCGCACTCGGTCTCTACAAACTCTCGGAACCGGCGTTCGTCATCGTCACGGTCGAATCTCTTGCGTTGGCGCGGGAACACTTGACGGCGGCGTAATTCTTGTTGCAGGAGCTTCTTCCGCCGCCTCAGCTCCTCAAACCTATCGGTCATGACTTGATTGTTGCAGCAGGCATATGACGGACTGCTTTGTCCGAGCAGGAATAAGGAGTGGCTTCTTGGCCGTATTATAAGAGCTGATTTGCGGTGGGGCGTGACGGTGACAGCTCACAAATTAAACTAGCCTGCAAGCGGGCTAGAATGTGAGCCGGATAATATGACAGCTCTTGTGACCCCCTGTGAGCTGATGGCTCAAATTGGCATTAATGGCTTGTTGGTGGTGGTTCGCTGCCGTCTTGGGATGGCTGTTGTACTTGCGTGAATACGCTCTGTAATTTGCTGGTCGAGACGCGTCGTCGTTGGTTCTCAGGGGATCAGCATCCAAAAGGACACACGGCGACAAGACTCGAAATAGATGAGACACGAGGTTTGGCGGCAGATGAAGCTGTGGATACGGCCAATATCCGTGCCGGCCGAGGACTCCAGTGACTGTGTGCCGTGCCGTGGCCTGAGTTTCTCGAAGCCCTTTCACATGTACGAGTAGCCGGCATCATCAAATTTCGCATAGTGGTGTTTGCCGAATCACGGTTTGCAGTAGAGTAAGCATTTCGCAACCACGGCGCTTGAACCCATGTAGCCCTCTATTCAAGGAACACGATCCAATCTCTCGCGTCAACGGTGATTGGCTTCGCGGATATCGGGCATCACTTGACCTCCCATGCACAGCCACATGGTTGAAATGAGCTGCCGGCCGCCAATGTTCCAAGAGAGACGTTGCTTCTGTTGGGCCAATTGGCTGTCCAGCCGTGCCTGATTTGCCCCGGGGCAAGATTGGTTGGGGGATCCCCTTGTCAAATGAGCATGCATGGCCTGTGTCTCCCGCATTTGTGAATGCGTGTCAGCGAACTCCATCGTCCTCCCGCATATTGTTGAAAAGTCAGCAAGTGGTGAATCCAAAAAATCAGTGTGCTCTATTCATTCTAAACATGTTCCAGCCATTGATATGTCTTCCTTTATCCCATTCAGTTCGCCGAGTAATTGATCTCAGTCGTATACGCAGCCTCATCGTGAATCGCCCAGTAACCGTCCCAAATCGTCTTCGTGATTGGTCCAACTTTGCCGTCCTTGACGGGCTGTCCATCGAGGACCGTGATTGGCAAAAAGCCGCCAGCCGTGGTGCACATGAATATCTCATCGCAGGTGTACGCCATCTCTACGGGCACCACCTCGACGTGAACATCGATCCCATTGGCACGAGCAGCTTCCATGACAGTCTTGCGCGTGATGCCGTGCAACACTCCCCTATCGGGCGTGTAGATGGCGCCGTTCTTGACAAAGACAATGTTGTATCCAGAGCCCTCAGTCAGGTTGGAGTCTCCGTCCGTAAGGAACGGATAGCTGGCTCCACGATCCCTGGCCTCGTGCATTCCGCGCACCATGTCGCCCCATTGCAGGTTCTTGACTGTGGGGTCCATGGCCCCTGGGGGAGTCCGTCGAACTGTCCATGCAACGATGGCGCTGCCGCCGTTGTATTGCGTGTCTGGGTCCATGAGCCAGACATATGGCAGCAGGATAACGTACAGGTTGTTGACAATGTCTTCTGGCTTGGCCTCTCGAACACCCTTGAACCCGCGTGTGACGATTAGTTCGACGTAGGCATCTCGCATCCCGCTCTTGGCAACCATGTCGAACAAGATGCCTTTGAGCTCTTCTCTCGGAAGCGGCAGCTTTAGCCTAAGCTTTGCGCAACTCGCGTCGAATCGCGTGATGTGATCGTCCAAGCGAAAGAATTTCCCATCCCATACCGACGGGACATCGTAGCACATGTCGCCATGAAGGAAGCCCTGGTCAACGATTGGGATCCGTGCTTCTGCCAGTGGCGAATGCTCGCCTGCGATCCAAGCGACACCGTTGGCGAAGGGGTTGTTGCTTGCTTCTAGAGTGGCCCGTCGCTTTTTGTAGGCTGTGAAGACGGCGTCCATAGAAGCCATGGTTGTGGTGTGGATGAGACTCAAGATGAGAGAGATTTGTTTGTTCGTCTATCTTCTTTCTTTGAAGCTTGGTGAGCCTTCAGCTTTATTGAAGTACCCGTTGGTTCCACTTTGTAAGAGACCAACTGTGAGCTACCCTCACAGTTGGGCCTGAAATGCCTGAAACGCCCGAAAAAGCGATACACACGGCCAAATGGACCTTTTTCTATGGGATTCAAACCCAGAAAAAACAACAACACGTCTGCATCATCCGAACTACGACCCCGAGGCCACGAATACCTACTGCAACGCATAGAAAACAACCGAAAACAACGGAATCGATGTCGAACGATTAATTTTAATCAAGTATCGCATTTTTATTCAATTTCTAGCGCGCGCTGCAGCGCTATAACGTACGCTGTAACAGATGGCGAAAATCGCGAAAATCGGCAAAATTCGCGCCAAACCCAGTTAAATCAACAACACAAAATCAGCTCTGCAGCCACCACAACCCCTGTAATCAAGCAAACAGCACATATAAAAGTTATTCTTTATAGCTTTTTAATGCTTTTTCTTTTTTTCTTTTTTCTTTTAATGCTAGTTTGCGATTTTGAATTTATGTGTAATAGCTGTAGATTGCTTAGTAAAAACTGTATCGCTTTTCCGGGCGTTTCAGGGAATTCCGGCCCAACTGTGAGGGTAGCTCACAGTTGGTCTCTTACAAAGTGGAACCAACGGGTAGTATTCACGTCAAGTAGTGCCCACACACTTCAAGTGCGGAGTCATCTGCTTATGTATCCATTTGCCAAGTCGCAGTCGATGTCTATAACTTGGCTTCATGGCCCGCCGATCATGGAGATTGTCAGCAATCCAGCGATTCCCAATGGGGGAATATCTTCCGAGTGGTGTTGAGAAGACAACCAAGAAGCTTCTAAAAAACGCCACTTTGCGGAGAAGCCTCGTGGAAGACGTTGCAACGACATCGCTTTGAAGCGGCGTTTCGAAGAAAACCGGTTTCGTCACGGAGCCATGGAATTATTGAAGCAGCTCGAGACACTTTGCTGTCTCTGGTAATCATCCCCAAACCCTGTGGTTTGATCAGCTTGGCAGTGAGAAATTCTCAGATAAACTCAGTCATGAAGCTACCAAAGATAACAGCAATTCAAGAACATCCATCCGAGGCAGGGGCTGCACCAGGAGTATTGCGAGAAGACTCGCAGAGTAGCATCATGACGACACCGGGATCGATTTCCAGTCCGAGCTAGGCTAGCGGTCAATCTCAGACTAATGAGCGGCTCCATGTTTGAGCATCGTCTGCAAGGCGTGCGGAGTATTACTCCGTAAGCGGCCTCGATAAGATGAGATGGGTTTGTGGAGATGATGATTGATCAAGCTGCTCCCGTTGTTACAATTGTTCCACAGGTTCATGCTTTAGACGGTGAGTTTCCCACCAGAGCAATGGTTCAAGTGTTTGTCGAGTACAATTTGGTGTCACAGACTGAAAGGGCTAGACGGCTTCAAAAGCAGACAGAATTCTTTGCATCGTGGAAGCTGGAGCGTGAATCTGGGAAATGTCATCCAACGAATGCTGCCCGATGAATGACACTCAACGCAGCAGCTCAGAAGACGAAACGAAATGAACAGAGGCAGATGGCATGAAACTGTTCAGGAATGTCAGTTTGTTCAATTGCATCTCGCTGAATCACATCTCGTTCGCCCATTGCATTGGTTGCTCGCATAAAGCCTCTACTACACACCGTAACTCTAACTAGAGGTACATTCTAACTAGATGAAGACTTACCGTTACTTCTCATGCCACGTCTCTTTGATGAAATCGGCACATCTCTCGGCCACCATCATCGTCGGTGCCATCGTGTGCGCGCTGGGAATCTTGGGAAACACACTGGCATCGGCGATGCGAAGACCGTCGATGCCAAAGACATGCAGTTTCTGGTCTACAACGCCATCCGATGCGTCGAGCGACATGCGACAAGTGCAGGCGTAGTGCAAAGCGCTCTGGTAGGCACGTTTGGTATACTCATCGATGGCCTCGTCTGGTATGTCTTGCCATTCCGGCAGCTCGGTTGTGCCACCAGTCTTCCTTTGTTGATTTGGCAGCAGCTTCGTGAATCCCAGTCTTTGGTCAAGGTATTCCAAGTCCATCCCAGGGCCATAGACCAAAGGCGCAGGATGCGGATATCCCGAGCGAGCAAATTCTTGGCCAAGGCGCAACGCGAAGCGGATTGCCTTTCGCATCGGTTGAAGATCCCTCTCGTCTCTAAGAAGAGGATGAGTGATTTCAGGAGGATGCTCGGGATTTGTAGTGGTAAGCCTGATGTGGCCTCTGCTAAACGGTTGCACCAATGTACATAGCCAAGTCAACAGTGAATGCTCCGTGATGTAGACGTCAAAGTAGCTTTCAACGGGAATGATCATAACCTCGATATCCGGCGCGTTCTGCGGCTGCATTGAGTCCATTGTATCTTTGCCGTTGTATGAGGTCTGCACCTGCATAGTTGCATCGTCAATGGCAGTTGTGTGAGCAAAGATGGTTGAACTTGTTGAAGAGGTTGACAAGAGACCACGGCCGAAAAACAGCCAGAGAATAAACTGCCAAATAAACACGAGCGGATTGTACAGGCTGTGGATACTATCTCGAGTTGGAACGCGCGACATGATGGGCACAGCGACATGATCCATCAGATTGTTGCCTACCGCGGATGACTCTTGAACGATGGGAATACACAGTTGTCGAAGTTGATCTTTGGGCCCGATGCCACTATTAGGGACTCGTCAGCTTGTCTCTTACTCTTTTGTATGACGGGAGTCTGGACAGAATACCTTCTCATCAAGATCTGTGGAGTACCTATTGCCCCGGCACAGAGCACAACTTCTCGTCGTGCCTGTACATAGCACTCGCGGTTGTCTGTCTGCCCTCTGCGACGAATTTGGACGCCAATAACCCTGCGAGTTTTTGTGTCGATATCAAGTCTTGAAACCGTCACACCAGTGCACACGGTAAGGTGTGATGCTCGAGCAATAGCAGTCTCTTTGCTAAGCCACGCCTTGTACGCAGAGATGCGTCGCCCGTTGCCATCGATGGCCTGGTCTAGCCGAAAGTAGCCCTGCGCGCTCGCATCTGGGTTGTTGCAGTCGTCATGAACGGGAAGCCCAAGTCTGCGGGCGGCTATCTCAATGAAGGGATGAAAGGAGAACGGATAGGCTGGCTGGCGGGTTTCGACTGGTCCATGATGGCCTCGGTACTCAGCATCTGGATGGCCGATGGCGTTTTCACTCTTGCGAAAGTAAGGCTCTACGCTCTCCCAGCCCCAATCCTTTAGACCCAAATCCTGCGACCACTCGTTGTAGTTGCCAGGTGGGCCTCGAGTTAGCAGCATGGCGTTGATGCGAGTTGAGCCTCCAAGGGCCTCTGCCCAGAAGAGAGTGAGCTTCCGGTTCAATGCCGAGGGCACCTGGCTCAGCTGCTTCACGACTTGCAATCCAGACATCATGGGATTCTGGGAGAGCAGCGGGATGCGACTAAAGAGATTGTCTTTGACAAGGCCCTTCTCAAGGAGCAGCACAGATACTGTCGGGTCCTCAGAGAGGCGCGAGGCCAGGACACAGCCAGCGGCGCCACCTAGATGCTGGAAAGTCAGCGGCTGGATTCTCGTCTTGACTTCAGGGTGTTGCTCGACTTGCCTCCGACAATCACATAGTCGTATGTCTTCCCGTCCACATCCTCAGGCGTGCGTTCGGGATAGGAGCTACCAAAGGGCCACATGGTGTTGTGGCGGAGGATGAAACGTGGGGTAGGAACAAGGCTGTAGCTTGGTTGATTGCTTGAGTGTCGTGCATTTATGCAGGGCTGAAGAGTGTCAGCGCTAATGCTGGGTGAGCAGTTGGTTGTTTGCAATGGAAATCAGCACCAATTCCAACACGCTGGGGGCTTAGGTATCTAAACAATCTTAAGCAGCCCTGATAAGTTGGTTCAGATGAACAGATTTCCGAAAATGGTCTTTTGTAATGGCAAAGTCGAGGTGATTATGCCATGGGTGGATGATGGCAGATGCAAGGCAAATTCAGTGACTGAGGGGTTGGTGCTTGTTCGACATAAGGCTCGGGATGAGGTTCAACGTATGATTCAGATCGAGTGTCTGTGGCGTTGGTTTGTTAGTTTGTCAAGAAAACAATTTTTAATCACAAAAGAGTCACGAAATACCTGGTTCATTCAGGTCACGGGCGGCTATTGACTAGGCAGATGCAAACTCGCAAATGCTAGCAACTTGGGGTGTTGAACAATCATCGGCGTGGAAAGAAGTGCATGGAAAAAGATTGGTGGAATGATTTCAGAAGATGTGCTTCATGAATGTGATTGTAAAGGTCTTGAATTTGTTTTGGGAGAGAAGGAAACTGTGGCCTTGGTGTAGTGGCCTGATCCCGTGACGATAGCAGTCTCAACCCCAATCTTGGAATCATAAGCGAGAGGGTATACAAAAGAAACCAAAGGGGTTTTACGATAGGAAGGTACCTAGGAAGCGTATTGAATGCTGGTTGAACACAGGAGTACCAGTACCTAGTAGGTACAACACGATCCTATCTGTGATGACAATGTGATGGTGTGTCAGATAGAAGACTGTGATTGTAGAATGCATTTCTATGCATGTCAATGGACTCAACAGCGGCATTCTGGTGAATGCCGTTTCCCATATATCAATGAGAATGCTTCAAGTCCATCAGCTTCGTCGCGAACCGGTGCCTCTTTGTCTGCACGCCATAAACTTTCTCCAACAACACCAACAACATCAATGCTTGATTCATCTCCAACTGCTTGGAGTGTCTGAAGCTGCTTCATGTAGGTTTGTCAGCCCCTTTTCATTCAGTTCCAGGTACCAGATCTAGCTCTGGCTGCTCGAAACGTGTCTAGCTACTTTATCCAGCCCCAGCTGTAGAGCCACTCTCAACCTCCCAAAACTTTCTATATCTCGGAATAGCATATCGGCCACTCGCTTTTCTAGCATGTGTAGGCCACTCCTCATCAATATCTTGTAGCCACTCCTCTTCAACACGTTGAAGCCACTCCTCGTCAGGCTGCTGACGCGAATGATGATCCGGTGTCGCCCCATTTTGAAGAAGAATCTCAACGATATCCCAGTAACCGCTGAAGATTGCCGCGTTTAACGCACTGCCGCATTTCCCACCACGTGCGTTAACATCGGCTCCTTTATCCAGCAGCAGCCTTATAGACTCTGTCTGACCTGAGAAAGCGGCTGCCTGCAGAGCTGACCCGAAGATGCCTCCTTGTGCATTGACATTGATATTTGGACATTGTTCGAGAAGAAACTTTGTTGTGTCGCAGTTGGCATTGATGTCATTGTCATCAAAATGCCAAGAATTATCCTCTTCTCTCGCACATGCCGTCTGGAGAGCGAAACCATATTTTCCCACCTTGGCATTGACGTCAGCGCCGTGTTCGAGTAGCCAGCAGAATCCTTCATGCCATCCCTGCTCGTATTTATTATTGTATATATTCCGAGTTTTTAGCATATAAGTTAGAGCAGTGCCGAGCCCCCGATGTACGTGATTGATATCTGTTTCTTGGTCATATAAAAGTTCGAACACTTTATTGCCATTGTACGGTAAGCTCTCAGCGGCTGCATTCCAGGCCTCGTAGTCCATCTGGCGGATATTTGCTCCGTGTTCTAGCAGCAGTCGTACCAACTCGAGGTTATCGGTTCTGCAGGCAGCTGTGAGTGCTGTTTTATAAAACCCTGCTTCCGCATTTACATCGGCACCGTGTTTGAGGAGTAACTGCGCCAGGTCTAGTTCTGGGTTCTGCGCACAGGTAGTTATAAGTGCTGTTCCACAATATCCCCCGTCTTCCGCATTTACATCGGCACCGTGTTCGAGGAGTAGCCGTGCCAAGTCCACTCCTCGATAGCCTCTACAGGCAGCTATAATAGGTGCCTTTCCATATGTTTCTCCTCCCACATTCGCATCCGCCTCGTGTTCGAGTAGAAAACGGACCATCTCCACATCGAGCGCTGTATTGAGGCAGGCAGCCTGGAGAGCAGTGCCATGCTCTCCCCCAATTTGGTTAACCTGGGCCCCTTTGCTTATGAGCAATTGTACAATCGGTATAGTCTCTTCGCTAATACTCTTTCTCTGACTGAAGTCCCACGTGTTGAGCCGCTCCGGCCCGCCCTCGGACATAACGTAAGTCAAAACAGCATGCAGTGGCGTGCCAAATGAAGAACTCTTCGCATTCACATCAGCGCCTTGATCCAGCAACCGACGGACCCTCGTTTCGTCCCGCTCAACGCAGACTACATGCAATGTTTCCAACTGTAATTCTTCTGTGTCTGTCGTTAGAGGCTCATCGATACACACTGCCTGGAATGGCGTGCCATAATTGGCTAAAGCATTGACATTAGCACCTCTTTGCAATAGCAGATTAAGTTTTGCGTCGTCACCACCCAATACAACCTCGTGAAGTGCTGTCCTAGAATATTTGTCTTGCATATCTATATCAGCACCGCTGTCAAGAAGAAAATGTAGACAATCGGTAGCTCGCGAGGGGATGCATGTGAGCAAACATGCGTCATTGTTCGAAAAACTGTTGACATTGGCTCCACGACTCACAAGAAACTTGAGCGCATCCAGGCGTCCACCCGTCGCGGCTGCTTGAAGAGCTGAGCCCCACTCGCCACATTGTGCATTAACATCTGCGCCTGCTTCGAGAAAGACCTGCATCATATCTATGTCCCCTTTGTATGCCACTTGCTGCAGTGCCTCATCCAACTCTTCTCGCGTAACATACCTATTTGCACTGGACTTCTGATAAATCAACATCTTAGTCAGTTCAACATGGCCGTGCTTAGCTGTATAGCAGTATGGTTCCAGTATATATTCTTTTTCATCATTGTTCAATCTGAGTAGACTGAGAAGACTTTGGCTATGAATAGCAAGTGCATTTGTTGCATCTCTTTCAATGTCAGGCGACCATGACACACGCGGAACTTTCTCAAGATGGGCCATCCAGTGACGAGCTGCGTAACTCGTCAAGGGATATGACTCGTCCAGAGCTTCACGACGTTTTGTCAGTGTGACCCGCAACCCATTGGTTCATGTGATTTAGATAAGCGAGGCATGACCGCACAATAGAAAGCTGAGCATTGATCTCTGTAAATGAGAAGGCCAAGGTGGGGCCTTGCATTATTCTCTCCGAAACCAAATACTCTTTCAGAGAGAAGTGGACTAGCCGGATCTCAGCCCAGGAATCGGTATCTTCAGTGATAATCAGGCCGGAGAAATACTTCAGGATGTCTGTAGGAGAAAAAGGACGTTGCTTCTCATCAAAGGGAATATCATTGTGCGGGGGGATAGTGAATATCTCGGACAGTTGGTCGATATACATGACGTCTCTTGAAAAGGCGAGCCATTTGAGCGAGTGTATGACTCGTTTCTGGAAACGTGGTGGAATGGTTTCTAGAGCTCTATTGTAAGTAGCGTCAAGTCCAATGGGGAGGTTTCGAAGTGCCACACGTATATCGGGCTCGGATGAGAGACTATGGAGTGCTTCTAACTGAAGCCGGACATATTGGAACCTTGATACACTATTAATTGAGATGTCCACTATACATAAACTAGGATCCGAAACTTACATGCAGTCAGCTTTCTCCACGAGCAATTTTCTCGCTTCTTCCTTTACGCTCTTCGGCCAAGATTTATACTCATCGCCGTTTAGCTGAGAGTCAATGTAGTGATTGATATCCCTGTTGATTGCCTGCTGGCAAGCTAACAGGTCAATTTCTTTCTTATTCGTTGAAGATAATATAGGGCGTATTTTATCGTCGATATCTGGTTCCTTTCGGCTTGTGAAGAAAAAGTGAAACTTGTTAGGTGCAATTGCAAGCATACGCCGTAAACTCTTTAGCAGCTTTGCCCGTTGCTTGTTAAGCATAGGGCACTCATCAAGAGCGTCAATGACGACGTATATGTTAGTAAATTCCGACGCAGATGCAATTAACGCTGCTTCAAGCGTCTCGGTATCTGGGCGTTGGCCGTTGAGTTTATACTGTCTGAGGCGTTCCATTAATTGCGATCTCTGAGTCTGTTGAGCACAGATTTGCTTGGTGAGGGATGCGAGCATGACATCGACCTTTTGTTTCTCGGGGTCGCTGAAGCTGAAAAAGAAGTATGATACCACAGTCGACGGCTCTGATACATATTGATCCCGAAGGTATTTGATGACGGAAGAACTAAGGATCGATTTCCCCGAACCGGCTGTTAAGAGTCAGAAAAAACCGGCTGGTAACACGACCGTCATTGAGAGGCTGGAATTTAAGTCGAACATACCCTTACCATGGAGCCACAACAATGACCGATCACTAGTCTCCCAAATATTGAATTCCTCACTATCCTTTATCAACCATTCACATGTACCAGCCTCACGCCTGTCAAGCCCTCCATTGTACATTGAAGAGGGGTCAACATCGCATAGCCATTTTAGCAGATCGGCAAACTCGTGATCTGCTAATGTGGAAAGTTTTGCATTCATCTCTGAGAATGCGTTTATTGTAGTCAAGTGCTCCTCATAGAGCCGTAATTCACGCCACATGCCTTCGACGGTCGCAAAATTGCGCTCTTGTTCGCGAATCTCATCCACCAGGGGAGCCCAGTCTTTCCATTTCACAGTATCAAGAGCGTGACAGAGAGTGGAGATTTTCGAGTAGTGACAACAGGCCGTAGCCTGAAACCTCAGAATGTATATATAGAGCTTTTCCAAGGCCGTCTTATACTGGGTATGGGACTGTCGGAATCTATCATGACTGTGCGTTCCCGATTCGTAGCATTCGAAGTAGAGTTCTTCTCTCATTCGACTCTGTATAATTAGAGAAGTGATATACTCTAACCCTTTCGCCAGAGAAGCCTTTTCCTCCGACATATTCATGAGAAGCTAAATTGTTTGGTAAGTATGGGGAAGCAAATTAGATACTACGATTTGACTTACTGGAAGAAGAAAACTGACCCCAGTCCAAGCAATTGAGGTATACGGGTTGGAGTTCGCGGCATTGCCAATGTAGTCTTTAGCCGAATCGACAATGTTTAATATAAGCTGCATGGTGTCCTTTGCTTGAGCTTTAAAGCTGCTCGGTTCAAGCTTATTGTTGACTTCCTCCATCTTGCTGCTTAAGATTGCTTGCATCCACTCTCTCCTGTTCTGTTTCAAATTGAGCGTCTGGCCTAAACCAGCGGTGACGCTTCCTTTGAGCTGGGCTTCGTAGTTTTCGATGAGTGTAACATCCTCCTCTCGAAGCTTCTTGTATGCAATATCCCAGAGCTCTCGAATTGGCGTATTCTCGATTAGGTGACTTTTGAAGTGTTCCGTCGACTTATCCTCCCCGTCCGTTCCATCTGGCGGTTTATTTAGTTCTCTGTTCTCTTGCTGTCCGTGGGATTGGCGTCCATTAGAATCCGCTGTATCAGCTCGATTGCTAGTTCCACTGCCAAAAGCCCTGGAGAAGCGCTCCTTCAACCGATCTCTGCGGCCCATCGTTGCTGCAGTGAATGAGGATTGATTGCTTGCTGAGATATAGAGAGTATTTCTTGTTGCAAGTAATGTTGAAGCAGGAAAAAATCATGAGCGGGGAAAGGATATGTGAGAGCCTTGCTGCCCAACCACCCGAAACTTCCTGCATGCTCAGCCTCAGTTAATGAGTAACAATGGCAACTGCAATACTCATTGGACAAGGCTTCGCATAGCATAGCCGATTGTGGCATCGTGTGTGATTGGTGGCCTGATGATTGGCCACCTATTACCATCGCTTTTCACCGAAGAGAGATATGAATGGAACAGCTCAAATTGGATGAATTACTGAAGATGATTGAAGTGAGTGACTGGATGTTCTTCACCTACTCCATGGGTAACAATTGCAAAGTGATCCGGCCGATGAGGCCGGATCTCAGACGGCTTTAACGGCGGAAGAACGCTGATTGGTTAGTCGCCCAAGGAATCTCGGCGGAAGAAAGCTGATTGGTTCATCCGCTGATCTCCGGTCCAACCACGAATCGAAATCTCGAGAATAACGGCAAACATTTCATGGACATTGGCGGAGATAATGCCGAGACTTGTGCGAATGGCTCCTCAATTGCGTAGCAAGGTGAATTGTGCGAGCTTTTAGGCGAGATGGCCACTGGTATAAAGGGTGGCTATCTTAACACTCTTTTGGCTTGTTAGAAACAGCCACAAGATTCTACAACAACAAAGTCAACAATAAAAGATAGCAGCAATGTCTCAAGCAGTTCCAAAAATTGTCACCCGCGCCTTGGGAAAGAATGGACCTCAAATCCCTCGTCTCGGCCTCGGCCTCATGGGTTTGAGCGGACACTACGGCCTGCCCGCTCCAGATGAAGAGCGCCTGGCCTTTTTGGACAAGGCATATGAGATGGGCGAGAGATACTGGGACACAGGTGAACCAACAAACTTGAAGCGCTCATAAGACACAATGGCTAATAAATCTTCATACAAAAGCCGACATGTATGGCGACTGCGAGGACCTCCTAGGAAAGTGGTTCGCCGCCAATCCGGGAAAGCGTGAAAACATCTTTCTCTCCACCAAGTTCGGCATCCAAGTCCAAGGCAGAAGCATCAAGGTTGACTCTTCTCCGGAATACTGCCGGCAAGCTGTCGAAAAGTCGCTGAAGCGACTCGGACTGCCATTTGTCGACTTGCTCTATGTTCACCACCTCGACAAGGTCACGCCTATTGAAAAGACGATCCAAGTCATGGTCGAACTCAAGAATGAGGGAAAGATCCACCACCTTGGCCTGAGCGAATGCAGTGCGGATACACTCCGCCGTGCGTCTGCAATCCACCCCATTGCCGCCGTTCAGATGGAGTACAATCCGTTTTATGTGGAGATTGAATCGCCTGAGCGTCGCTTCCTCGAGACTGCGCGAGAATTCGGCATCGCCGTGGTCGCATACAGTCCTCTTGGAAGAGGCCTTCTTACTGGATACATTTCATCGAAAGAGGATCTTACCAAAGCCGGTGACATCCGAACCATGTTGCCTCGATTCAACGACGAAAACCTCGAGAAGAACCTCGCAGTCGTTGCAAAGATTTCTGAAATCGCAAAGGCCAAGGGTGTTACTCCAACGCAGCTGGCATTGGCCTGGGTCTTGGCGCAGGGCGATGACATCTTTGCTATTCCCGGAACAACAAAGGCACACAGACTTAGTGAGAATCTCGGAGCCATGAGCATCAGCCTGACTGCAGAAGAAGAGCAAGCCATTCGCAATGTTGGAAAGGAAGTCTTTGGTGCTCGACTTCATGACAAGGTTCCCGGTGTCAACATCTTTGGCGACACTCCACCGCTCGAGGCGTAACTGTAGATGGACGTGGCTGTGTTGCGTGAAAAGAGCTGGGTGTGTAGCAGTAGTTAGTCAATATATGCCGTGCTGGCTGTTTGGTCAGCTCTATGTGCTCAGTAGGGAGACTTTTATGGTTGCTGTTGATCATGTGAACAGAAACCTTGTAGAATTAGATTGGCATTTTTTAGTGTCAGTGATTGATCATTCAAATTCCGTCTGTAAAGTCCAAGCCCCGAAAAAATCGTTGCGGTTCTGGAATCTCGTCTATACACTTGAGATTGCCGCTTTGGAGACTCCATGCCTCCTGCATGCCATAAGTAGAGGACAGCATACTGTGGAATGCGTCATGGGTGTCGTCGACACTCGAGGCAGTAGAGGCCACCTCAGGCAACAAAGGCAATGGAGAATCACTCCATGCCTAAGAAGAAGTGACAAGGTTGCCATCCAGATTCCCTGTGTCTGCTGCTGTGAGGGATCCGATAATATTTGTCGATGCACCTTCTTGAGAGTCTTGGCGAAGAATATGAATGGTTCCCATATACGGAAACTCCATTTCGATGTTGTCTGCTTCTTCTCGAACCGTGCACTCCATTTCCATCACCTCGCTGGGCTCACTCCATGCCCTGTAGCCCAACCCATCTGCTGCAGATGTCTCAATGGCGCTTAGTTTCTTCAAGGATGTGACTGCAGAGGCACACAGAACATCGTCATGTTTTTGAGACATAGCGTCCAAGCTGCTAATGGCGCGCTCAACTAGCAGCAAATCTCCTGGACGCTGATGATCAAGAACATTCTCGCGACCCAGCCGATGGCTGTCCAAGTGGGACAACAGAAGAGTCAGAGCAGAAAGAATGATTTTGAGAGAGTTTCCGCGGTTCGAAGATGACACGCGATTGGGGCCGACCGGAACAATAGATCGGGTGAGTAGTTCGCGGCTTGCAAACATGGCGGAGATTTTGGAATTTGTATAGTCTGGCGCTGCCTCATCGGTAAGACAATCTCTGATGCGCGGCAAAACATATGGCAGATGAAGTAACAGCACAAGATTGTAGTAATGCAGTTGAAGAACGACCTTGACAGTCATGTCCCTTAGCTCTGCATTCGTATTCGCATCCTTTAGTCGTGGAAAAGCCCACCAGTCTGCGGGCAGGGAACGCGCTGCCTGCTTCAACTCGTAATCAATGTCTTTGGTCTCGTTGTAATGGTTATAGAAGAGCTCGTCTGTCAGTTGCCCGTGCTGCATCAATTCGTTTCTAGTTATGATGCGACCTGTAAGTACGGCCTGAATGCGCTCCATTTTCTCATGAGGCTCTGTTGGCACCGAGTCTTGCATAAAGTTATCGTCTTTAACAGACATTGGAAGGCAGAGCACCAAGGCCATATAACGATCCATGAATATGAGGCGAAACCATAGAGTCTTGAGACATATTGGTGCTTGGCCGTTGGTAGCTTTGCGCTGCTTGTTTTGTCGCCGTACCTGTGGTATATGCAGGCCCATTAGCTGAGCAATACTCAATGCCCGGCGGAACACGAGCCATGCCAGTCGTGTCTGGCCTGTAGAAACGTGGTATAAGCCTTCGAGCATCAGTATCTCTATACCTTCGGGCGAGACGACAAGCGCATCCTGTGAGGTGACGTAGCGGGAAGCAGCCTCGAAATATTGACCTGCAACGTCAGTATTGGAGCGATCGAGGCACAATTCGGAGATTTCAGATGTGCGCTCTGACTGCTGGAGGCAAATGGCGAGTTGAAAGAGGCTCCGGGCCAGGTCAATGGGTTTGGGATTTGTCATTGAAGGTGTTGTGCGGGTTATTTGGTAAGGATGAGCAAGTCGGAAAGGATCCGTGGACAAGCCTCGAAACACGTGCATGGACATCATTAAAACCTTGTTGTGATGCATGATACGAGCGGTGATGCTGACAGACGGGAGGATGGACTGCAAGAGTAGAGTGAGTGAGCTGCATCGAGGCGAGCCACTAATTGGTTCTGACGAAAGTAGTGAAGCGCGAGCTAGCACTTCTTGTGGAGATTGATGCACCGATGATATCAACGACTTGGATCCATTGTTAGGTGAGGAAACGGAGCTCCTTGCCGGTGCTTTATCCAACTTGGGGAGGAGTTTGCGTGGAGAGTTGGAGGAACCTGTCGATTTTTGAACTTGATGCGTCGAGTTGTTTCGATTCAAGGGGCAAGAATTCTGATTCGAGGCTCTGGGGGTAGTTGTTTGCTGATGTACAAGTTGATCAACCATGCCCTCGAGCTGTTCCACCCGCTCTCCAGCATTTGGATGATGATTCTGCTGCTCCGCTGCCTGTGTTTCTAAACACTCTTCGATGTGCTGAAGGACACATTTGGATCCGCGACGCTTGCAAGACACGCAGACGCTGGAGCTGCTCTGCTCAAAATGGCACCGGGTCTTGCGTCGTTTGCATTCCCAGCAGCTTGTCGTGCCTCTCCGGAGCTTCCGGCGCTCGATTCTTGCAGGGGCAGATGGGCCCATTACGATGACTTCTGCTGAAAAGAGTTACTATGCAATGTAAAGAGTCTATCCAGACAGAGAAGCAATGCTCAAGAGTGTCTCATCTGGACTCTGACATTACATTGTTGAGCTAGGCAAACGATGACGCTGGCGCAGAGGCGAAAAGCTGAACCAAGGCTCTAACAGGTGCAATAGACGAAGAGTAAATGAAGCACTGATGAGGATATTTGTGAGAAAAGTCGGAGTATCTGGCGTTTGTATTTGGTGTCTTTGGATGATGATGAGAAGAATGAGCAGATTCAAGATGCAGGAAAGAGAGAGTCGGGTTGTACGTCTTGAATGGGGCTTATGTAATGAGCATGGCAGCCAATAAAAGTGCGTGCATCATTGATCATCGGCTATCGGTACGTACCGCCTACCCTTTACCCCCGATTTACAGCAACCAAGTATCTGCTCTACGTTGAAACAGTTGGACTAATATGTTGTAATAACGTTTGAGCGCTTTATTTGGATATAAGAAAGTAGTCTGAATCAGAATTTCTATAGAAAAATTAAACAGCAGCGATAATGACACTGATATACGTGATGGCTCTGCTCGGTTTCGGTTCATGCAACAACACTTCAGTATTTTAAGTGATGTGATGCAGAGTACATTATCCTTGAATATGACAAGATGTTGCGAGGCTTTTGAAGTTGCTATTAAGGACAAGTTGGAATCTATTCATGCACTTCAGAGATAACGGGTGCCGGTCAGCAGTAGTGGTGACTTGATGGCGGCCATAATGGAGTCACTCAAAAGGACATTTGATCTGCACAGGCTTCACAAGGCAGTGCATGAATCAGTAGGCGACAACCACCAAACCACAGCTGATAGAAGCAGTCAACATGGATAACTCCATAGCAAACAAAATACCGGCAGTTGCCCGTTGTAGTGAATCGAGGTGGCTAGCGTACGTGAATGAAGCCAACTCCAGCATATATTAGCTGACATGGCACCGCAAAATCTCCTTCTTGGATCATCTCTGTCTAGATGACATCTCAATCATTCCTCTACCCTCAGAAACCTCAGCTTACTTCTCTCAGTCAAACTCTGTGCTTAGCAAGAGACAGTTTACCGTGCCGAAATCGGGATACACCTTGAAAATCGTTAGCAGAGAGTGATGACACTCGAGGCGCACGCCATGTCTACATCGTATCATAATGATTTAGAGCTGCTTCTTGTCGAAAACGAAATGTTTCCTGAAGGCTTTCGATATCCAGATTGCTATTCAGCTCCGGAACCGAGTAATCTGGATGAGATATTGGATCAACTGTCCGCTCCGAGGTCTGACCTGTCTGAGTATGTAGATGATGATTTTCAAATGTTCCAGTACACGAACAGTTCTCTTTCGAGAAGCACAATAATGCGGAGAGTCGTACCAATCCTCGAAGGCAGCGTTAACGACAGCGGACTCGAGCTGGACACTATGAATGACGGCGGAATCGAGTTGGACAACTTGACTCCGCTTGTCGAGGGCGTCGAAGTAGTGCTTCAACCAGACTATTTCGATGGAGCTCCTTTTACCGCTATACATAGACAGGTAAGAGACGCCTTGGGTGGCATCATCATACCGAGCACGCACATTGGCGCCCCGGTAGTGCCCAACTTCTTCCTAGAGGTCAGAAGACCATCTGGGAATGCCGTCACTACAAAGATAGAGGCGTGTTATTACGGAGCATGTGGCGCGCGCTTGATGCATGCACTCCAAAACTACGGTCGTGATGGCACGCCAAAATATGATGGAAATGCGTATTCGTTCAGCTCGACCTACATCAATGGCCTCCTTAAAATCTACGCCCACTTTGTCGTGAAGCCGGACGATACTGACGAAGCATTGCCGGCATATCACATGGTTGAGCTCAAGGCGTTCAACATGACCAGCACCTATGAGAGTTTCATTGACGGTTGTGCTGCTTTTCGAAATGCACGGGAAATGGCGGCTGAGTTCCGAAAGGACTTCATTTCGAAGTTGGGAATAAAGCAGCAGCCACCAAAATTGTGCCCTACGTTGTAGAGGCCATACGATGCAATCAGAAGAAATGTACACTGGGTGAATGGACAGATTTTGGAGAGCGGTGACGAAATTTGAGCTGAATTTTTTTTGGAATGAATGTATTCGAGATAGGTTAGGTTTATGTTGTTATGATCAAGTCTTTGGTCTTGTTATAAACGGGCAGAGCTCGTGATTTTGACAGAGTGAGAGTCCGCCCAGAGTTGATGACAGTACTGCAATTAGATGCTGAATTCTTTTGCTTACAGCATATTTTGGCAACCATGGCCGTATCTTTGAATGACCAGTACTAATGTGGTAATGCCATTTTATACGATCTTATACGATTTTTACAGTGTTTTCGCAGCTGATGCTGGTGCAGCAGCATCACCGTCAGCGCGCACGCTGTTTCACGAGAGGGGCTTTCAAAGATTGTGCCCGACATTTAACATGCGCTAAATTTGATATACCCAGAACATATGAATAGGTAGCAAGGAAAAAAAACACAGGATAGAAGAGGTATGTAGTTACTGTCGACTTTTCGGCATAAATATTCGGATTTCGGCCATTCACTCCTGTAGACCAAATATTCTTACCCTGTCTATTCCGTGTTAGCAGAATGGAAGGAGTGAGCCATAATACTGGAAACTAGAGAAATACAACAATAGTAGCAAGTAGCGATAGTAGCAGATATTAGAATAAAATACTAATAGTATTTGAAGAGCTACTAGGTAGATATTTATTACTTGTTGGTTAAATGAATGAACAAGTTCTCGTAACACACCAGTTTGACGCTACTCACGATCCTCCCAACCTGTTCAGCCGCAGCTTTAGCGCCAAATGTGACAGCTGATACGACGGATTCCAATCCCGGTCAGCTGTTTTCAGGCGGGGAAAAAAGGAGACCAGGGTCTGGCTGCTGGTTGCATGTCTTGGTCACATTTTCTTCGCGAGGCAGCCTGTCAATGTTGTAATTTGACATGTTGCCGCGGGTGGCTGAGGCAGCTTTTGGCCTGAAATAGTTGAGATGTGTCGCTATTCTCGAGAGGGTGAGTCAACTACATGTAGGCAGCAGTATAAGTTAAAGGAAGCTATTCTATGTTGCCTACTAAAGGTTAGTACTATTAGGTAGTAGATCCTACCTAGTAGTAGTAGTTGGTAGTAGTTGGCAGTACATTAAAGAGCGCAATGCCATGTCAATAGGCAGCATCTGCATAATCTACAGATATCAGTAGAAAATTAGAGAAACAAAATCAAATAAATACAGAGTACACACTGCTTTATCCTACCCAGTAGATAAGCGGCTGTTGTTTACACCAGCCTTGTTCCAAGGGGATTCGGCGCTTAAGTGGCCGAGACTCCGGTCTCGTCTCCCAGCTGAACAGTCCCTGGCTGCCACTTTTCAGCTGCGTGCGGCACCATTTCTTCTTCTCCAAATCACAACCACATACATCATCATCATCATGGGCGACACTACAGCCCTCAACTCGGCAACAGCTGAGCAGCTCAACAATGGTGAAACAAGACGACTTCTCGACACGATTGATGGCCTCCGTGACCTGGGCCTCTCTGGTGTCGGTATCGGCATCGACCTGCCTCAGATCATTGTGGTGGGCGACCAGTGCTCGGGCAAAAGCTCCGTGCTGGAAGCGATATCTCGGGTTCATTTCCCGGTCAGCGATGGCATCTGCACCCGATTTCCTACAGAGCTGGTGCTTCGAAGGGCGCTTATAGACAGCACAGACGTGAGAATTCGATACGCGGCTGATGCTGATGCAGCAGCATCATCGTCAGCGCGCACGCTGTTTCACGAGAGCGGTTTCCAAAGATCGGACTTGCCTGATATCATCAACAGAGCAAAGGAGCACATGGGCCTTGCTGATGGAAAGACAACTGGCTTCTCCAAGCATGTCTTACGAGTGGAAATCTCCGGGCCAGACATTCCCTCACTCACTCTAGTTGACCTGCCTGGAATATTCCACTCTGGCTCATCCTCACAGCCTCAAGAATGGAAGCCAGTCGTTGACGAAATGGTTGAGAGCTACATGAAACAGAAGAACAGCATCATTCTCATGGTTGTATCGGCAGACCTCTCCCTGTCCAAGCATGCCATCCTCGACATGGCCCTCAAGCATGACACGGCAAGGGAACGCACGATTGGAGTCATCACAAAAGTCGATCTCTGCCCAGGGTCAAACCTAGAAGACGAATATCTGCGTCTCGCCAGAGGTCAAGAGCCCAGTCACCAGCTTCGCCTAGGTTGGCATGTCTTACGCAACCGAGGACCCAAAGAAGCAGAGCTGGACTTTGATCAGAGAGACGCCGAAGAGGAAAAATTCCTCAAAACAGGAGCATGGTCTGCGTTACCTCTGAGCAACCGAGGAGTGGACAGTCTTCGCAAAAGTCTTGGATCAGCCTTGCTCAAGAAGATCAAGAGCAGTCTGCCCGAGCTCATCAGAGACATTGACAGCAATCTGCAGAATCGCCAAAGACGTCTCGCAAAGCCTGGGAACCACTAGGACCACTTCCGACGAAATGCGCGATTACCTTCTCAGCGTATCAACGGCTTTTCACAAATTGGCAGAGCATGCGGTGGAGGGAAGATATAATGATCCATTCTTTGCTCCTTCAGACCCAGAAGCAAGCAGCAAGACCAAATTTCGGAAGCTGAGAGCACTGCTTCGAAACTTGAATTATGTATTTGACTTTACGATGAGGGAAAAGGGAGCCAAGTACAAGATGAACTGGGACGAACCTCAGCCCAGAGAGAATCCGTTGCAGGGCTTGACTGACGAAGAAATGCTGGCCGATGCCTTGGACAATATGCCTGGCAATCTCGATCCCTACTTTAACCTATACGACTTTCCAGATCCAGTGGTGGAAGAAAAAGGTACGGCCTTTACGAGAATAGAGTCACTCGCATCGGATAGCCAAGGCGCGGAGTTCTCTGGGCTGCCGAGCAACGATTTCATCATGCAGCTGTTCCGAGATCAGTCTGAGCCGTGGCGACGCATCGCTCAATGCCACCTAGACATTGTTATAGAGAGAACAAGACTGTTTGTCTATCAGATCTTCGACTACCTCTTGGAAGACGACGAGAGAACAAGGGACGCAGTCTTGACTGAATGTGTAGATCCGTTCTTCGACTCCATGACCAGTGCGCTCAAGGACAAGCTTGATGAGATTATGCGTCCTTATACATCCGGGCATGGACTCCCGCTCGAGATCGAATTCCGAGCGGGAGGTGTGGAGGCGCAAACTTGGGCGCATGAAGTCTGGTTCTGCCGAGTTCCTTGATCAGAATTCTGTTGCTTACAACACGTCGGAGTACCGGATGCTGAAGCCTGAAGATGTGTTAAAGGTCCTGATTCAAAGCGATACTAGCGCTTATAGCTACTTTGGTATGGATATTGCTGTTGACATGATGTTGACACATTACCAAGTAAGTCAACATTTCTTTCATGTACCGACTCTACCATTTCATGTACCGACTCTACCATTTCATGTACTGACGTTTGATAAACCAAGATGAGCCGGCGAACATTTACCGACAACGTCGTCCACCTGGTCATCGAAAACTGTTTGATCTCCAAGCTCCCCGACATCTTCAACCCAAGAGTCGTCACCCAAATGAGCGAGGAGATTTCGAAGAGACTGGCCGAAGAGTCGGACGAAGTCAAGACGGAAAGGAGGCAACTGGCGGCCGAGATTGAGAAATTGAAGACGGGCTTGCAAATCTGTCAGCGCTCTCGGCCCAGAGACTTTTCAGGTACACTACTAGAAGAACCGTCCGATGATGAGATGGGGACGCACGTTTTCTAATGTAATTAGATAGATTTTCCAGAAGCATTTGTCGAGATGACGCCCAAGAGAGATGTGCCAAAGACAGATGCACCCGAGACAGACGCCATTGAGACAGATGTTCCAAAGAGAAAGATTCGAGTCAAGTTGCCTCCCGCTTCTCTACCAGAAAGAAAAACAGGTCCGAACAGCAAATTCCTAGCGAGTTTTGAGCCCGCAACAACTCCTGCGGCGGAACTTTCTTCGTTTGGTTCCAAGACTTCGACGGCAACGACGACGACTCCGGTATTCGGTTCTGTTTCTGCGTTAAAGTCTCCCCTTTCGGCATTTGGGTCCGTTGCGGCAGCGCAGTCTTCTGCTGCCAAGCTGCCGGTTTTTGGTTCGACAACTGCTGCAGCGACGACTTCTACAGCATCACCTTTTGGTTCAACGGCGACCAGTACTTCTAGGCCGTCAGCTTTCGGTTCGACGGCCGTGGCTGCATCTACACCATCAGCCTTTGGCTCGGTAGCAACCAATACTTCTTCAACGTCAGCCTTTGGCTCGGTAGCAACCAGTACTCCTAAGCCATCAGCCTTTGGTTCAACAGCAACCAATACTTCTACACCGTCGGCCTTTGGTTCAGCTGCTGCAACCACTCCAAGGCCATCACCTTTTGGTTCAACGGCAGTGGCTGCATCTACACCATCAGCCTTTGGCTCAACCGTAACCAATACTTCAACGTCAGCCTTTGGTTCAACTGCTGCCTTTGGCTCAACAACCATAACAGCCGCCAGTACTACACCGTCGGCTTTTGGCTCCAACACAACACCTGCAGTTGCCGCGTCAGCATTCGGTTCTTCTTCTACATCATCTTTTGGTTCGACGGCAACCCCTCCGAGTCGCGGCGGTTTATTTGGGAAGCCTTTTCCCATTTACGATCCTCCCGGCACGAATATCATTACATATCGGGCCCATCTTGAGCAAGACACTGATTACTACCTAGGGGAACTGACACTCTCGTACCCAAACATCGCGTTCCATGATTGTTATAGGAGCTGGTCTGGTGATGAGCTGAGATTGGTGGATTACGCGCAGGGCAGACGACCGCCGGCACACACCGAGCCCGCGCCGTTTGGAAGTTCCGGGGCGTCTCAACCTCAAGCGGCACAGGAGACATCTAGGTCGAATACGCTGTTTGGGGGAACTCCGCCACCAGTCCCTCCAAAGGGACATGCTGCCTCTGGGGGTACATCGAATGTGGTGCTTTGAGTTGTTAATTTTTATGACTAGGTAGTAAGCGGGGGATAGAACAAGCAAGATCGAGAAGATTACAAACACCCACGCGTTAATTTATATGCCGTCTTCTTAAATATCTAGGCCTAGGAGTACTCTGTATTTCTCTAGTACGTACTACTATATCTATATTTCTCTAGTACCTGCTACTATATCTGGATTTCTCTAGTAACTGCTACTATATTTATATTTCTTTAGTAAATGCTATTATAACTACCGTAGTTATGTAGTAAAATATAGGTGCTGGTTAAATACTATGAAAGGATTCTTGTATAACAGCACCCGGGGTACTTGGGGGGCTACTTGGGTGCTTATATTACTCAATGCATGTATGCACTTATTCATCTTACGGTCTCGCTTTTTCTGACATCCGCTTGGCTAGAGGGGTAGTTTTGTAAATCGACTTTTTAACTTATTACCTAGCATACTACAACGACTCAAACAAGGATACACCCTGTGGGAACGGTCCCGTGTTATCCTTCTGGAACACAGTGTCCACATTCCTCACGGTAGCCATGGACACTGAACCAACAGTGTTCAAGCTGTACACCCTAACCTGGCTCTTCTTGCTGAAAATGCTACTAAGCAGCGACTTTGGCGCGCCGCTGTCAATTCCAGCAATCTGAGTCTGGCAGTTCTCCTGGTCGGTATTTGAGCAGGTTGTGCTGTGATCGTTGAAGAACGAGTACAGGCCCGCGCCGTAGCAGAGAATGTCGCGCGAGCTGAGGACACGCAGCGCCCAGCCGTCCTGGCAGACACCGGAACGACCTTGGCAGAAGTAGTTGAAGTCTGGGTCGGTGGAGCCAAAGATGCTGGTGATGAGGTTGGAAGGAGACTGGAACTGGGTTGCGTTGGGGTGAGGCTGGTAGTAGGCGGACTCGGTTTGGATGAAGCCCATGAAGATGTTTTGCGTCTTGGAGAATTCGTACTGGTAGAGGGCGTTGTGCTCGACGGCGGTTCCCCATCTAGAGAGAAAGACAGTTAGTAGATTATTCAACGTGACTTGAAGGGATTACAGGGGACATACAGCCAAATGTTTCCGGCGATGCTTTCGACCAACAAGCCGCGCACGCTGTAGACGTCAATCATTCTGAGGCTAGGGTCCTCAATGTCGTGGTCAGAGGCCCAGAGCCAGCAGTTTTCCATGTACAATCCCTGGGCAACGGGCGTAACGTGCATCATGGTATGCGCCGCGATGCAGTTGGGGTTGATGGCGTCGCTGCCTTTGTTCTGGGGGCAGTTTGCAAGCTGCAGGTTGCTGCCCTTGAAACCACCGACTCTGACGTGGACATCCCACATGCCGGAAGGGTTGGATGCCGTGCTGGCAAGGTTGTACTCGATGACAATGGCACCGCTGGTAGAGCCCTGTGTGCTGACCACCATGTTTGACCACTCAACTTGTCCAAACTGTCCGGGCAGTCCAACTTGAACGACGGGCTGGGGTGCAGATGCCTTTGAGAAGAAGGGGCCAGATCCCATAATGTTGGAGTATGCCTCACCGACGATGCGAGCTCCAGGAGGGATTCTGATTGTGCTTGTGACCTTGTAGATTCCACCATCGACGAAGAGGACTTTGCCTTTGCGCACAGCAGTGGCAATTGCGGCGTTGAGTGCCTTTGTGTCATCGGTAACGGCGTCTCCCTTGGCACCCAAGTCACGGGCACTGAGGAAGTCGGAGACGTCAAGGTTGGCATACAAAGGCTTTGAGCGTGTGTAGAAAGCTCCATTTCCAACGGTAAGACTAGACGGACGGGGGAACGGAGTGGCTGGTCCATCGACATATGTCGGGCCATGGGGATTGTACGTGTTGCCAGTAACATAGCCCTTGATGGTGGTGTGACCGGTAGAGCCAGCCAGAACAGTATTGCCGGTAGGACCTTGAATGGCAATGGGGACGTTTGAAAGCTGAATGTTTTCGAGGTTCAGGTTTCCTGCTCCGACGGGCTTGGACGTGGCCGTCTTGGCCGTCTTGATGAAGATGTCGGTGTCGGAGATGCTGGAATCAATCATGGTGATGCCACCCACGCTGAGAGCTCCGTTGCCGTCGACAGCGCTCATGTCGAGGCCGACGGAGCAGTTGTTGATGGTGATGCCGGCATATGTCCAGCCCCAGTCGAAGCCCTGGCGAATGGCTGTCTGGGCATTGTGGAATGTGAGATTGCGCATGGTGAACTGCTGACTTCCGAATTGAGCGCCGAATTTGCCACCAATGAAGGTGATGTCGGTCAAGAAACCTCCAGAGCCTATGATGAGAGAGTCAGCAAGTCGTGAAACTCGTGCAGAAGTGACAGTTGGGGAGCGTACCATCCTCCATGAAGATGCCCTGGTGGGCGGTGTTGGGCGCGTCGCTCATCACGATGCGGACGTTTTGGATGCTCGTAGCCTAAACAATGTCCATTAGAGATGATTTACAGGCACGAGAGAAGATTTGCAAAGCACTCACCTGAGCAGTTGGCCAGTGGATTCCAGTTGGACCAGAGCCTTGGGCATTGACAGGCGGAACATCGGTAAGATCAATGATGAAGTTGGCAACCTGTCGATAGAAGATGTTGGTTGGGCCCCAGATGTGATTCTGCGAGTTGAATATTAATTTCTGGCAACATTCAAGAGACGTGTCTGTCAAAGTCAGAGCAACACACCTTGTCACCATCAATCACGCCCAGGCCGACGCCGCCGAAATTCGGGCTGGCCTTGAGAGTAGGCAAGTTGACGGCATCACCAATCATCATCGTATAGTAATAGTCGATGATTGGAGAGGACACCACGTAGGTGCCTGGAGGGAAATACACAATGGCGGGAGTGACGGTGCTGGACGGGCAATTGTCTGGTCCGCAACGACCACCCGAGGTCATGGCAAGGTTGATGGCAGCAGTATCATCAGTAACGCCATCACCTGAGCTAGATTGTTAATAGATTGTATCCGTCAAGATGGTTGAGAAGCTTCGCACCTTTGGCACCGTAATCCATCACATTGCGAAAGACCTTGTAGTCGGAATCCGCAAAGGGCGCGACACCTTGATGCTTGATCTTATCGAGCCAGTACTGTGTCGGTGGCGGCGACGTGGGCTTCTTGCCAGGCAGCTTGGAGTGCAGGCCATTGTCTGCCTTGAAGTCGAACCAAGCGGCAAACTCTTGCTGAATGTTGTCAACAAAGGTTTCGATCTGGGGCACAAGGCGACCAGAGCCAAAGCCTGCCTGGGAAAGGTGAGGCAAGGCCAGAATTGGCAGCAGGACGCCGCGGTTGAGGGCCTTCATGACGAAAGATCGAGGCGCTGAGGAGGAGGAGAAGGATGAGGAGGATGGGAAGGAGGATGGGAAGATGAGAAGAACCCAAAGTCAACTGGCCAGGGACGAGGCATGTTGAAGACGGGAGGAAGCGAGGTTAATATAACAAACGGCGCGTCGAAACTAGCGGGATTGCAGCTTCATCAGTGACATGGGTGCGTGATCGACCCAACTGGCTGGGATAATTTGTCCATTGCGGTCGTAGTAGTATTAGTCTTACTTGTTCTTTCTCATCCTCTCGTGTTCCTGTTCCTGTACGGTATTCCGGCATCCCTGTTCCCCCGTCTCAGCTCCTGTCATCCGATGATGCTACGATGGAGCTCACTTCCCAGAGCGTGGGCCAGGGATGGTGAGGATGATGCCTGTCCGGAGCAGAGCCCTAGCCCTGAAGAGGCCTAGAGACAAACCTGACAACCCCAGTTCTAGGCGGTAAGCTTTGCGGGGAAGAGTCAAGAATACGCTGTAAGTCCTCGGCACGGCCCCCCGGACTTGGATGGATGGAGCTCATTTACCGAACACTCCATCGGACTGTTTCCCATGGGCTGAAGCTGCGCCCGCGAATGAGGACAGCTGGAGAACACTAAAGCCGCCAGTAGGCCCGTGAATTGGCCGGTGGCGGCTGGCAAATGATGCGAAGGGTTTTGTTTTCCTGCAGTGCAGCTCGACGACCAACCACCAAAGTGGCAAGGCGGCCCGGGGAGAATAGGTCGTAACGCTGGCCATGTCAGTTCATAAGCAGTCAGCCTCAATGACCCGTCTGTGCCTGTCTGTCTGCATAGGGGCTATCGTTCTACAGTCGGCCCGAGGAGGGTTGGGACGATGAGGCTAGAGCTGGGACACGCTGGAGACTATCGTTTTTCGTTTTGCTTTGGCCGAGGGAGCTTTTCCCCAGATGTCGTAGGATGGCAGCCAGAAGAATCATCGACGGCGTTTCTGATGGGACAATTGGAAGAAGAGGGGAAGATGGAGAGAAGAGCAAAGAACAAAGGACAGTTCCGACATGGCCGGCAAATGCGTCGCCTCCACCTTGCCTTTGAAGCGAACAAGAGCCACGGAGGAGTCTCAATGCCTGTTCAATGTCCATCATGATTTTTGCAAGTTCCAAGTCACGGGCAGCTCTCCAAGGCTGTTTCACATCTCGATCTCAGGCATCGCCAAGGCCTTGTCGCAAGTCTTAGCCCTATTGCTACTGGACTGTTCAATCCTCGGCGGCTCGATTGTTGATCCGGCTCGTGCCAGACGAACGTCACCAGAAATGGCGGGGAGGCTTCAGGGGTAACGCGATCTAACGCCAGATTTTCTCTAGCGCTGGGAGCTATTGACAGGCACTGAAAAGTAAACAATCGGGCCATTGAATTGGTGCCGGTTTTGACGTTTGACGTGATTGGCTGGACGGCTCTTGGAGAAACGCGTGGGAATATCTGCTGAGAATTAGTCTTGGCTGAAGACGCCACGGAGCACTCCAAATTGAGTTGCATTGAAGTAGTCGCAGTGCATGAAGTTGTGGCAACTAATGCTGCGATGACATTCTTCTTGGCCGACAAATTGCAAGCCTTGCAACCGACAAGGCAGCAGATTAACATCTCTTGGGCACTCTTTGGTCTGTCGTACCTACGGGCCTGTGGAGCGCTATCGTATCGTATGCGGCAAGATTTAGTGCGGTGCTGGTTTGTTAGTGCTGCGATATTGATGGATTGCACGCGCTGATTGACTGACCTTTTAAAGACCTCGGGCTAGCAGTTGGTGATGCAGACGAAGAGGATGAAGGAGATTGAAGAAATTTTGGCAATGGAAAGGCTGTTATTGCCTGAGGCTGCTGGAAAAGATACAAAAGAGTGTGCGAATAGACGAGCAATACGCGAGCTCGCTTGAGCCTTATGCGATAACAGTATCTCCTACAGCAAACATTATAGAGGATACATCTACTTGTCTGCAACCTTGGCAGCATCTGCAAGTTTCTAGGGCTATCAATGTGTACCTATACAAGCCTTTCACTCGTCCAGCAAGCATAAGGTAGGTACCAAGCACAGGTACTTGGTACCTAGTAGGCTTGCACTAATTGCCCCTAAGGTAGGGTAAAGCCAAGGGCACTGGATGCCAACAAATATCTTCTAAAGTTGCTTCAGAATTGCTATAGACGGTAGCTTTAAATCTACTGGTTGTTCATATGGGCTAGTTAGAAGAGGGATACTGGTGCTGGACAAGTCATCCAACATGTCAGAGGAAATGAGTTGCTGATCGCCCTCATCATCACTACCAACACAGACATTGAGGTTGTGCATTTCGCTCGGACAAATTGCTATTATCTAAAAGTCACTCGCCCTCGACTTTTTTTTCCTCTAGTACCAATTGCACAAGATTATTCAGCCAGTTCTTCTGCTTGAGGCTCTATCCGGCTGTTCATCAGAGGTTCTTCCCAAAGGCTTTGTACCATCTGGCAGCCAAGCAACAGGCAGGTACTTGTTCACGTGGTTTGTAGCCCTACCGCCTCTCTTTCCACTTGACTTCAACACCTTTGTTCAGTCTTTTCGCCACACAAACGACAAATCATGTTCACACCAAAAACTATTGACACTGCCAAAACTCTGTTTGAACAGCGGGCGAGTCTTTTCTCCCCTTCTATTGACTGGGACGTGCGAAGTGCTGATGAATTATCCCAAGCAGCAGAAACTCCCTCGAACTTTCACTACACCATCGAGTTCATTCCATCCAACTTGCCATTTCAAGTCTTCCATCACTGCCAGGCAGATCGAACTTGATCGACATGTCAATCATCTGTCGTCCGTTTCAGATGGATCACCGCCATCTACGTGAAGAGGCCGCTCTCAGAGGTCAGTCCTAGTGGTAGACCGGCTACCCATTCAGCCAAGTCGTCTATTTGCAAAGTATGTACCAACGTTTCTCTAATGCACCGAGGATTTGATTCGTGCTGACCAGCTGTTTCTCTTACTTGAACCAATCAGATCCATACAACCATGCCTGCAGCCGAATGGGTCCAATCCTACGTCTGCCTAGCATTCAACCACCCCCAACATCTCGGCCTAATAGAGCCTGGGGCGAGCGTGTTTTACATGTCGGACATTGTCAAGTCATCTCTTCGATACGCTTGCAATGGAGCCGCTGGGCGCGTTTTCAAGTGCCGGCACCACCGCCGATCTGTGCAAAAAGCTTCTGTTGCTCTGCAAGGATGTCAAGAATGCGGCAGCCGAGACTGAGCAACTGCGGCGGCTCCTCGCCAATTTGCAAAAAAAAACCTTACCAGCGTTGAAGAGATGCGCAGAAGCCCCAACAATGCAAAGCTCAAGCATACTCACCAACTCAGCGAGGCCATTCATGAAACTCAATCGCTGTTGCAACAATTAGTTGACGACCTCTCCCCCTCTTCAGAAACAGCCCACAGGATACTGCGCAAGATCAAAGGAAGCTCCATCAGGTGGCCCTTTGAGAAGGGCGATATTCTCAAGAGGATCAACAGCCTAGAACGGTGCATGCAAGTATTCAACGCGAGCCTCCAAGTTGATCAAACGTCAGTTCACGCTACCCGTTTCTCTCATTTCAAGGTCCAATTTTTAGTGCTGACTGGAATATAGCAACCTATTGCTCGACATTGAGTACAGAGCCATTCTCGACAAGCTTCCTGTTGCAAGCGACGCATATTTCGATTCATTTGATGAAAGTAGCAAAGCAAGATGCCTCCCAGGTACTCGAGTAGATCTCCTTCAAGATGTTTCCAACTGGGCCAAGAATCCAGACTCGCATGCCGTATTTTGGCTCAACGGCATGGCAGGCACCGGCAAGTCGACCATTTCTCGAACCATTTCGGAAATTTTTGCCAATGAACATCGCCTTGGGGCCACTTTCTTCTTCAAGAGAGGCGAGGCTGACAGAGGAGGACTGGCCAAGTTCTTCACAACAATTGCTGCAGATCTTGTACGCCGACAGCCAATATTTGCGCCTCGAATAAAAGAGGCGATTGAAGCTGAGCTTGGCATCTCCATGAAATCAGCATCAGACCAGTTTAAACAGCTCATCCTTGGCCCTCTGTCTACCATTCCTCAAGACTTTGGCATGGCGAACCCCATCATCATCGTGGTCGATGCCTTGGATGAATGAGACCGAGTGAAAGACATTGAACTCCTCATCTGGCTTTTTTCTCGCTCATCACAACCAGACTTTCCAAAGTTAAAGTTCTTCCTAACTAGCCGCCCTGAGCTTCCACTCCGCTTGGGGTTCAGGAAAATAGAGGGTACCTATAAAGACCTGGTCCTTCATGAGGTGCCTGTCCCCATTATTGAGAGCGATATACTGAAATTCTTGGAGTATGAGCTGCTCAAGATACGAAACGACTACAATCTCACAAGACCAGATGAACTCAAACTTCCAGAAAGCTGGCCTGGCAACCACGACATCGAGATCCTTGTCAAAATGGCCGTTCCTTTGTTCATTTTTGCTTCGACTACATGCCGCTTCATCGCCGACTGCAGGCACGGTAACCCTCAGCGTCAACTCCGACGAGTTATTCAATACGAAACAAAGGCTACGAGGTCCCGCCTCGACGCAACATACTTGCCAATTCTTGACCAACAGCTTGACGGACTATCAAGCAGCGAAAAAGTAGAAGTGGCTGAAGAATTTCGAGCCATTGTTGGTACAATCATCATCCTCGCAAACCCACTCTCGATTACTGCATTGTCAAAAATGCTTGATATATCCAAAGAAACCATTTCCAATCGACTAGAGATGTTGCACTCCGTCTTGGGCGTTCCCCCTTCACTAAATATCCCGGTACGAGTGTTGCATCTTTCGTTTCGTGATTTCCTGTTGGATACAGACAAACGTGACACAACCCCATTGTGGGTAGAAGAAAGACAGGCACATACTAAGATGGCTAATCACTGCCTGCGCTTACTTAACAATCTCAAGCCGGATATATGCAATCTCAAATCTCCCAGCACATCAACGGCGGATATCCCACCCGAAACAATGAGCCATCATCTACCCCCCGAGGTCCCAATACTCTTGCCTATACTGGGTGAGTCATGTACGACACTCGCAAACAAAACTTGTTGATGAAGGGCCAGTCAGTGAGTTTCTACTGCGCCATTTCCTACACTGGCTGGAGGCTTTGAGCCTCATGGAACGGACTCGAGAGGTCATTGGCTTTCTTCAAATGCTTCAAACGCTTGTAGAGGTATGCTCGCACCTAGATCCGATCATTGTACTCATGAGTCGACTAACAGGAACCAATGTAGCCTGAATCAGGTGTCAAGACATCTGCCTTCCTGAAAGACGCGGAACAGTTTGCGCGCACCCATGCCTCAACAATTGAGTCGCGCCCTCTCCAAACATACTCTTCAGCACTTGTTTTTACACCATCGGACAGCATAGTGAGGACTCAGTTTCAACATTGTATGCCTTCGTGGATTCTATTCCCGCCGCCAGTCGACCATAGTCTGAATCCGTGCAAGCACTTTATAGAAGGGCGTAGCAATCGCATCGATTGTATCGCTTTCTCACATGACTCGACATTGCTAACTTCAGCATCCAGGGACCGGACAGTAAAAGTATGGGGTCTTGCCACGGGCGAATGTTTGCAAGCAATGACGGGGCATACAGACTTTATCTTGGCGGTAGACTTTTCTCACGATTCATCACGGCTAATGTCTGCCTCGTATGACCATACCATTCGTATTTGGCATACCGAGACGGGAGAGTGCATCAGAATACTCACCGGACATTCTGGATTCGTCACAGCTGCAGTTTTTTCACCCGACTCAACCTTGATAGCATCAGGAAGCGACAATTCAACTGTCAGAATATGGAACCCGGAGACCGGGGAGTGCAAGCATGAATTACTTGGTCATGAAACTCCCGTGGTCACTACGGTATTTTCACGAGACTCAACACTTGTCGCATCTACGTGTTACGACGTCATTCGTATCTGGAGCACCGATAGTGGTTTGTGCCAATCTATTATGCAACAAACAGAAGGCTATAGTCCGTGGCTCGCCATGTTCTCACCCGACTCAACGCGTTTGGTAGTCGTTTATCACAATGGCTCCTTGCAATTCTGGAGAGTCGATACAGAAACCTGTGAGAGAAGGATTCGTTTTGGAATCGATGGTCTCAATCTGAACCACGCTGCCCTCTCGCACGATTGGAAGTATTTTCTATACACCACCACGTTGGAAAAGACGTTGCTTTGGCGAATAGATACGGAGCAATGTGTTTATACATCCAACGCTCGCATCGGCTTCACCTCGTCCATCGCCTTTTCTCCCGATTCGACATGCTTTGCATTGGCGTCAGTCAGTGGCGATATTGGTATATGGGACGTCATGGAGCAAGACCAAAACCAGCTGATGGCTGATCCAACCGCCATGGACATGCGCCCCGACAAAATTAAATTCTCGCGTGATTCATCCCTGGTTGCAACTGCAAGCCTGTTGAGCAATATGATTATGGTATGGGACGCGAGAACTGGCTGCTGTATCCAAAAGCTGAGATTTCCTGGAGATACCGTGGAAGACGTGGTATTTTCACACGACTCTTCACTTCTGGCATCCGTATCTCTTGATTTAGGTCCACCCAAGCGGCACGTGTGTATCTGGAAACTAGATACAGGTCTTTGTACGGACGTGGAGGTTGACCTAAACTCATTGTTGGGTAGACATTGCTTCGCATTCTCCCACGACTTGCAATTCGTTGCAATCAGTCGTACAGAGTCAGTTTACTTGCGGGGTCTGGGCATGAATGGTTGGGACCACACCAATGAAAAGGGCCACTGGTTCTGTTGTCCCGTCTTTTCTCATGATTCCGCAATCTTAGGAGCGGCTACAACCAGAGGTCAAGTCCTTTTGTGGGAGACTGGAACCTGCCAACTTATTTACCAGTACTCTATACCCGGCACAGAAATCGAATGCATTGCATTCTCTTACGACTTGGGACTCATCGCTGTTGCCACAAAGGCATGTCACATCCACATCATTCATCGTGATAACGACGAGTGTATTCGCACGATTGAAGCCAAACCTGGAAACATTGACACACTAGCATTTACATACGATGCTTCGTTTATCGGTGCCAGCATCGGTGGGAAAAAACGAATATCCATTTGGCAAATAGGGACCGGCCAACTCATGCACAATATGCATCATTGGAGTATGGGTCGATATTTACAATTCGATGGCAACACGCAACACATCCCTACAGACACCGGTGCCGACAGTCAAAAGAGCAGATTGAGTAGTGTAGACGATCACTGTTGTGGCTACAGCGTTCACCCAGATGGACGGTGGATCGTATGGGGTGAACGAAAGCTCCTCGAGCTACCGAAGAGATATGAGACGCGAAAAAGTGCAGTCAGCGACCGTGCCATCGTTTTGGGATACGAGTTGGATAAAATCATCATCCTTACAACATTGAAAGACGGACCAGATTTCGAGCATGTATCCAAGATGCATGGAGGAGCAACCTGATTCATCCGATTCTGATGTATCTGCTTCACCGAGTATGAACTTGAACCACCTTGAAGAAGCTTATGATTCCAGGCAGTGTCAAAGTCACATCATTTATTAAACAACTGGATGCCCAAAGCGCCAACACAATATTGCAATTCGCCTCCCTTGATGAACAAAGGTCATGATGTCGACTTCCATCCTGTGTTAACTCTCTTTGTTATCTTCACTTCATCACCAAGACATTCCTAAAGCGAGGCTTTCCTTCTAGGAGACTATCGATTGCTTCTTGAACATTTGTCAAAGTATACTCTTCCACCATACACCTGATGTTATGCAGCTGAGCAAACTGAATCGCGTCTTCGCCGTCAATTGCATGACCGCTGGGCCAGCCATGCACGCTTCGGCCTCCATTGACAAGTGCAGCAGTATCAAATTCCACCCCGCCAACGGGAGCTAAGCACAGCAGTTTACCACCAGGAGCAAGTCCATCAACCAGTCGGCCTATAATGCCGGAGTTCGGTGCCGTTTGAACAATAATGGAAGCGCCACCAAGTTTAGCAAGTTCAGTAGGGCCGTCGGCCTTCTTAGTGTTGATGTAATGATGCGCGCCGAGTTCCCTAGAAAATGTGGCTTTGTCGTCGCCGGATGAAAGAACTACGACTTCATATCCCATCTTGCTCGCGTATTGAACAGCAAGATGGCCTAAACCGCCGAGACCCTGAACAGCAACAATGGCGCCTTGTTCAACGTGCAGTTTTCGGATGCCGTTGAAGACTGTGACTCCTTCACAGAGTAGAGGGGCGGCTTCTGCTGGGTCCATCTCTTTGGGAATGCGAACGATGGCTTCTTGATGGAGAAGTACATACTCTGCATAACCGCCATCTTGAGTAACTCCGTTAATTGTCTGGTGTTCGCACATCTGAAACCGCCCTTTTTGGCATTGTCGACAACTGCCGTCATGGCCACCATGCCAAGAGCCGCCGACTCGCTCTCCTATAGTAAACTGGCTGACGTCTTGTCCAAGTTCGACGACATCCCCGATGAGTTCGTGGCCTGGAGTTCTAGGAAAGACATCACCGAGGTGACCTTGGGCCATGGCAATGTCTGAGAAGCACACGCCGCATGCTAGAACTTTGACCAGCACTTGGCCTGGTCCTGGATGTTGAAGCTTTACGTCGTGAAGCTTGAATGGTGCGTTGGCTTCTGTGAGAATTACGGCTTTATATGTTGTGGGGAGTGGAGCTGAAGCCATTGTGACGTGAAAGAAAGCTGAACCCCGAATGGCAATGGCCTTCTCAGAGCCTTCCAACGGCCGGATATACAAGGCATTATGTATCCGAACCTGAGTCACCTAGCTATTATGGCCTGCTCCTTTGCTGGAGATGAGCATGACAGAATCCGCGTCGACATCCACGTCTCTTCGCTGGCGACACAGACTGATGCCTCAAACGGGTAATTGTCACATGAATCCGAATTTCTTTGCTAAGCTTGAAGCTGGAAAGCTGTACGTAAGTCTTATCAAAGCATATCTCTTCTTCAGATTTATAACGTCACTTACACCGTATCCAGGCATGCCAAGAGTATCCCGTGGACCCCACCGAAGCGGCCAAAATTTGTTCAAGAAAATTACTCGAAGAGGAAAACAGTCGTTTTGCGCCGACCGATCGGGATCCACAGTATGACCGCCTCGTGCCGTTCAAGCGGGTGGAGTTTCCGGGACAAACAGTCGAGTATGTGCGCACAGTATGTCCGAGGCTTTGTGGGGCCGGTGGACAGTGTGAAGCCGGTTGAGCAAAAGACTTTGTGCTTCAACGTCTTCAGCAGCACATGGTTCTGATTCTGCAACAAGGTCAGGGATGACTGCGCAAGTGTCGGTTGAAGTGACAAAGAGACTGGTTATCGGATTGTTCGCGGACGAGTCCGTGGCAAGTGTTCGGTTCATCTGAGGCACCACACGGCATCACTCTCAATATGCTGAGAACTTCAAGAGCAAACATGAAATTGTGATGCTAAAACATCAACTTTCTGGAATCCATTGGTCTACAACCATCTCTCGCAACCCACATACGTCCTGTCAAGACTCTCCCGTGAGCTCAGTTGGCCAGGTGCTTGCTCGGGAAATATCTGTACGCCACCAAAGTGATCTGGACGTCGGGATTCCGCAAATCAGCATCCTCCCAGTCCAAAAATCGCTCGAAACCAGACTTGGTAAGAACGTTTTGGCTGGCAAGATTGTCCGCCGACGTAAACGCCGTCATAATCTCCAGCGGCTGCTCGTCTCCCTCGGAAAAGGTGCGTTGGTCCACTTCAACTTCTGCCTCTTCTCTGGGCAGCTTGCACCACATGTCCAGCCACCCCTTGGTAAACTCGGTCGCGTATCCCTTGCCCCAGGCATCCTTGCGAAACATGTATCCCATGGCGGGCCAGCCGAAAATGGACTTGAGCTGGTGGCAGCCGCCGATGCCAATCATTTCCCCTGTTTCTTTGAGGCAGATGGCAAAGTTGTAGTGTGCCCCATCCTTTGGCGGTAGGAAAAAATCGAGCTTTGGCCGGGTTTCGTCAATATCTATGTCGGGTCTTCCCTGAGGAGTGTTGATCATGACTTCGGGCTGTGAGCGGATCAGATGCAGGCTGTCGAGGTCTTCAGCAACCAGAGCCCGAATGATCAAGCGATCAGTTGTGACTGGAGCCCGCGTAGAGTTGAGCGGCAACGGACGAACAGGCAAAGTTGTCTTGACTGATGCCCATTTGGGCTTGGAAGGTGTTGATGACGCCATGAGTCGTTTTACTCTGAGTTGCTTTGAAGGTGAGTTTTCGAGAGATGTTTGTCTTGCGGTTGTATGAATCACAAATCATGAATATCTCTCATGGTTTTGCAAAAGACCCTGAGAACTTCCAAATGTGGCTAAAACCGCTTCCTTTGCTAGCTATCTTCTATCCTAGCTTTGTTACGGCTAGAATGAAGAAACGGCACAGTGTGTTGATGCATCACACTGTCCGCTGGTAGCCTCAGCTGAAAATCGAGAAGCGGTTTTCCGTGGAGATAAAGCCGAGCGGAGCCGCCACAGTTAGGCTCGATTCTGTGTTTACGCGGATGATGGATGCCAAGACAATCTTTGCCCATTTCTGGTAATTTTCAAGTCCACCTTGCATCGGATAGAGCCGAGAGTTGCTGATTCACTCCCGAGACTCATTATTCAGCGGTCATTTTGCAGCATAATGAAGTTGTGCTTGTTTGTTTTTGAGGTGCCTCGCTTTCTTTATCCGATATTGGATTGTTCGCCAGATATGGCAATTTTCACGATTTGCGAGGGATTCAAGCAACCCTCTAAGCAGGAATAAAAGCTTTGAACACTGCAGGCTGAGTATTTCGATTCTCACGATCAAAGTCATTGTTCAACAACTCAAACAAAGTCTTCAAAATGGCATTCGTGACGGGAAGCTGTAATTGCGGCTCCATCACAGTCTCATTGACTGCACCTCCTTCAAAGACGGTTGCTTGTCACTGGTATGCATCTTGCGCTCTCGTCGTTTATGGTCCCTGTAGCTGATATGTGTAGCCGCAATTGTCGCCATGCCGGTGGGCGTAAGAAACAGACACAACGCCTAGTTCCACACGAATGATGCTAATGCTCGATAGCATACTCCATCAACTATGTCGTCGACGAGAGCGAGGTAAAGGTGGACGATGCGCGGAGGACACTGAACGAGTATGAGGACTACAAGACAGCCTCGGGCAATTTAGCCAGAGTACGTCTAGACATTTTGCCGTGTCCATGATCCCAAGCCATATGGAAGATGATGTTTCTGACAGAAAGCGTTGATCTAGAGGAATTTCTGCAAGACTTGTGGAAGGTAAGATTTCTTTTTGATGCGATAATGCCTGAGAGACACCCTGACTGACTGTCAACTCAGCCCGATTTATACGATCGACATTACCATGCCCAAAAAGTTGCTCATCAAAGCGTCACTGTTTGATGACATTGTTGGAGAGATAATGGATGTGTTTTTGGATCGCAAGATCCAGTGGCTGCCCAACCAGGTGCTGCAAAAAGAAAATAAAAAAAAGGAATCATTGACATACCCAAATGAATAATTTTGCCGAGCTCTCAGAATTCAATACGCATTGAATAGAGCAAACATAAGTCAATAATCCGAGTTCCGGAGCATCAACCGAAATCGTTAGTGCTTCACTCGTCACATGATTGTTGCAGCGATCAAGCTTTCACAGGCTGTTGAGCTTAATAAGCATAATTGCCCTCTTATCCCGGCTTGACGATTCCTGCTTACTCTCTCAACTCTTAAACTTGCCGTCTGACAACCCCCGTCGAGCCAATTGAGCAACGAATGAATCCGTGATTGACTGAGACGAGTTGATTACAAATACACCCAAGTTGCATCGCGGGAAACAATGGGATCGGATGTCGGGCCTCAGGGATTCAACGTCGTCCCGTACGAAGACCCGAGAGACTCCAAACTTTCACAAGAAAACGGTAACTCTTCTCTTGTCTCGGGTGTGATTTCGATGTTCCTGAAACTGAATCGAAAGTGAAGAAAACAATCCTCTCATCAAAGATGACGCCACTGCCTCTCGTGGCAAGTCAAGCGGCCACAAGCCCCTTGAGTTTGTCACGGTAACTTCGGCAAAGCAAAAGGGCAACAAGGCAATATCGACTGTTGTCCGCACGCAAGTCATGAAAGACTACTTTTGGAAACAAAGGAATCCTGAGAGCACCGAGCAGGCAGCAAACGAGAATCCGACAAACCCGTCTCAGTACAAGGGACGATTTCGACTCAACTCACAGCCCAGCAAGACAAAGCCCAAAGCAGGCGTCAGGAAGGCGAAAGGTCGCGAGAGGACCTCTAATGAAGTCGCCAGAGCGCAAAAGGGAAGGATTCTAGTGCCGAGAGGTCCGATATCCGATCCTAGCGTTTACGATCCGGACGGGTTCTTTGCGAGTACGCCTGCGGGGTTGTTGGGCGGGCGCGTGGATCCTTTTAACTCGTTCTCGCTCAATTTGAAGCCAGAGAGCTTGAAGCTGATATACTATTGTGAGTCGGGCAAAGAATCCGAGTTGCTGGGCGTCGGTTTCTTTGACGAGGATCTCGCTGACTTTGGCATCTCCAGATAAACAAAGCTATTCCAAGGACTTCCTCGATCTCAACATAGGAGGTGGCTACTGTCTGTTCGATGCTCGGGAACATCAAGCTCTGTTCCATTCCATTCTATACCTAGTCGCCCTTGACTTTAACCTCAGACGCGGTTTCTCCGATGCCTTTGGGTGCCTCTATCATTCATCTGAGGCATTTCGGTTGATCAACGAACAGATCCAGAGCGCCAGCTTTGAAGATGCAACGATAGCAGCGGTTGCGTTAATAGGCACCAAAGAAGTATGGTTCTGCCGTCTCTCTATCATCAGTATCGTGATGCTAATCTGGCGCCATATAGATGTTTGTTTATTTTATTATTAACGTCTACTAAGTAAACTAGTTACATAAGTCCTCATCTAGGCACTAGGACAGTAGGAGCTATTAAGTTTAGATTAAGCGTTTGCTACGTTTTAAAGTAATAAAAGAAAAAAGAAAAAAAAAAAAAAAAAAAAAGGGGGGTATTAATTTTA
>MDJU01000134.1:0-65140 GCA_001721665.1 Trichoderma pleuroti
ATCGCTTGCTCGCCACTGCTATTTCAAGCACCCTCTTGCATCTGCATCTGCATCTGCATCTCCTCTGCCTTGCGCTGGCTGGCCTGTCCTCTAGTCGCCGTGTGAGACTCCGCCAGCGCTACAGTACGAGCACAGTCACTGTCGTGCCACTCTCTCGCTAGCGAGGGACACCCTACGGCCCTACCACGTATCCGTCCAGCATCCTCCTCTCTCCCCCATCCTATCCTGTCCTGTCCTGTCCTGTCGAAGCCAGACCAGACCAGACCAGACCAAACCAGGCCTGGCCCAGGGACCTTGTCCGAACGACGCGAATTGATGCCTTGAGTGCTTCGGAGCTGCACAGCTTGCATGTTGCCGCGCCCGATGTCTTGCTGAGACCCTGGACCGATCGTCGCCGAAGCCCAACACCCCAACACCTCTCCCAACCTGCCTGGCCTGCCTGACATATATATCGTATTTAACCACCGATACGCATCTGCTCAGCCCATCATGTCTTTACCCACCTTTGGCCTTGAACCGCCGTCAGACCAACCTAGGACGCAGCCTGATCCTGATTCTCATTCCCAGCCTCGGTCTCAACACCAGTCTGACCCTCAATCCCAGCTTCTTCCACTTCTGCCTCAGCCTTCATCTCTGCTGTCGCCTCGGTCGTCATCGTCCACCACCGAACCTCGTAGTGGTGGCGGCAATTCCCTCCCCATCTCCCTCAGGCGCTCCATCCAGCCCAATCCGTCTCCGACCAGCCTTGTGCCGTCCACTGCCGAGGGCAAGCCGATCCCCGTCGATGATTCAACCGTAGAGTACCGCACCACCGCCCTCCGAGAGCTCAACCACAACTTCCCGAGCCATCGCTACGCAAAGTCGACCGGCGCCCAAAGCAGCACATACTCGGAGCCCGTCATTGTCCGGAGCTACTACCCTCCGCTGCCGTCCAGCAGGCCGTCCAGCTCGTCCCGTGGTCCCATTGCTCACGGATCGTCCGTCTCCGGTCCTGGTATCAGCTCCGGGTCCCAGGTCAGCCGATTTGCCGAAGCAGTCGCCGGCGTCCCCTCCAGGTTTGTGTCCGGAGAGCCCGGCATGTTGAGCACCATGGTGCTGTCCTTTGGAAAGAAACCCGTAAACGGCCATGCCGAGGACGAGGCCCGCCTGCCCCCGGTGGAAGCCTTCAGCTTCAAAAGCTTCATGGCCAACATTGAAGCGCAGGGTGGCGGTGTTGTTGGTGATATCAATGCCGATCTAGACCGGATTGCCGAGATTTGTGCCCGGTCCAGGTACTCGCTGAGCAATCAATACGAAGTCCACTATACTCCCCATGGATCTGGGACCTCCTTCTTCACTTCCTCGGCCCAGTTGAATGACTCTCAAGGCCCAACCCTGCAGGCAGTCTCTGCCGACGACGAGCACAGTGTAGGAGCATCAACCCGTAGGAGGAGACGCATGGCTCGCAGGAACAGCAGAGCTGTAGGGACCTTGGAAACAATCATATCGTCCAGTCGATCTTCAGATGAAGAACAGCCTAGCAGGAAAAAGACTGCTAGCGAGATCGCCGAGGAAATTCGCGGTCGGGCGGCACTCAAGGGATCAGGACATTCCTCTCACAGCAGCTCTTCCAGCGAAACCCTCGAAGAGCAAAGTGACCCGCACCACGACGAGGCTGCCCCAAAGAAATCATCATCGTCCCTTGCTCTCATTGACGCCTCTACCAGAGTCAACGGCACGGCTGTGGATTCTCCACGCACATCGGCCACCGGCCTCGTCAGTGAGCCAGCGCGGCCTCAAGAATCAACGAGCCAGCTCGAGATACGCACAGCCCCAGAGGAGCTTCTCGAGGGCCCCCCTGTCGTTCTAGTCAAGGAGACGCCTGCTCTTCCCAAGCAATACGGCCTCTCTGTTGCAAAGGGAGCCATTACGCACACCAAGACGGACATTGCAGGCAGTGGCATCCTGTCCATGATCAACGGCTGGATGCCCTGGAAGCCATCTTCCAATACGTCCACCCATCTTAACAAGGGCCTTGCCGAGGGGAGTCTCCGAGACCTCCTCAAGGTAACCGACTACAAGGGAAAGGGAATCCTTCAATAGTCCCATGCTTGATTGGTGCCGCAAAGAGGCATTAGATGGATCAATGGGTGAATGGGACGGTCAAAAAAAGTGCATGTGGTCTGTCTACGAAAAACGATGGAATATGATACCATACAAATCTTATAAAAGAGGAGGAGAACACAGAACGACCCTCTTGCTTAGTTTCTTTTCTTCTTTTCTTCTTTTTTTTCTTTTTGGCTGGCTGTTTGGATTTACTTGATGGGATACCCGCACATGAGAAAAGAGCTTATGATACCACACTTTATGACGAATTTCATTGATGTTATGACGACGGGACGACATTCTCAAAAAGACTTGGATTTCTTTGTATTTTGTTTCTTTTGACTTGCCCATGCATCACGCGAGGCGATGAGTGAGTTTCATGCATTTGAACTTTAAGAGATTCGATGCATATATATATAGCCGGAATGAAGATTGATCTCCAGTAGCACGGTGCACAACACAGCTTGAATTCGTCGTGACAGCTTTCGTATATTAACTTCCCGCCAGAAGACCGGGTTCTTCTCTTCTACCCCTCCCAAAGCCATAAACAACGATGCAGAGCCAGTCCTCTGCCATGCTAATGCCGCCTCTCCCTTTTGGAAAGCTTTCCACGTCCACGAAACGCCAGATATACCCTTTTGAACACCTTTGGAGTGAGAAGAAGAATGAAAATGAAAATGAAACCCTTCATGCCACATGTACGGCATTATAAACTACATTGACAGCGCCGTCCCATCTTCAAAGCCTCAAGAGAGGTGGGGAAAAGGGGAAAGCCGGCTATATATCACACAAGGAAAAAGAAAAATCACAATGCCACCTTGAAAGAGAGAGCTGTGCGATTCATTCCTTCGTAGCTGTCGTTGCCGTTGCTGTTGTAGTGCCACCTCGGCTGTCCGCCGGCTTCTGATCGACGTGTATCCTCTTGGCACTCCTCTCGCGATCATGAGACTCCGTGACGCGTTTCTTGTCCTTTTCGCGGGCAGTGTCCTTGGCTGCTTTCCGAGCCTCCCGATCTCGCCGCTCGTTTTCTTTTCGTAGTGCTTTCGACTCAAACTCGTGCCAATCACCACCAATATTTGCTAGTCTGCCATCATAAGTTAGTCAAACAGAATATCCATGACAGGATAGCCAATCTAAAGGGACATGAACTCACTCTATTGCCTGTCTGGGCAGTGGCTCTTCGGTAGTGAAGTACGGGTGTTGCAAGATCGTGGATGCCGTGGGCCTCTTCGCCGGGTCGTAGCAAAACATGGATTGTAACAAGTCAAAGGCAGCGGGAGAGACTCTGTCTTTGTACTTCTCCGCAAAGACATTCTTTCGTTTAGCAGTTGGCCGGAGCAGCTCGAACCAGGCCATGTCTGTGATTCCAGGCCAATCGTGGCGGGTTGGCGTCCCCAGAATATTGTATATCTTGTCGAGCTGGCTGAGCTCTGTTCCGTCTCCAGCAAAAATGGCAAGTCGAGTGAAAATCTCAACCATGACACAGGCGGCACTCCAGACATCGACGGCAGCCGTGTACTTGGTTTCTCCCAGCAGGAGCTCCGGTGAGCGGTACCAGATCGTAATGACCCGATTCGTGTAGTCCAGCTGGTGTCGTTTCGCATAAAACCGAGCCAGTCCGAAATCTGCCAGTTTCAATATCCCCTCGCTACTAACAAGAATATTGGCAGCTTTAATGTCCCGGTGAAGGACACCTCTCTCATGAAGATAGTCTAGCCCTTCGAAAAGTTGCTTGGCCATGTGCTTCTTCTGGGCTGAATCTAGCGAAAAGGAGGGATGGTTGAGCAGGCCCGTCAAGTCATGAGAGAGGTACTCGAAAACCATGAAACAGTCATTCTTCTCCACCATGACCTCCTGAAGATTGACAATGTTGGTGTGTCTCAGCGATTGAAGCAGTTTGATTTCACGGACGGCTGTCACGGGGAAGCCATCTCTTTCGCCCTCCATGCGAATTCGTTTCAGAGCAACGAGTCCCTTTGTGTATACATTGAGCCCCTTGAACACTTTTCCGTATGTCCCGGAGCCGACAACAGATTCATTTCCAGGCTTTCTGAAAAAAACCGAGTCGGATTCAATCAAGTCGTCTGGGAGAGTCGGTCGCGGCTTTGGTCGTTTCATAACTTTGATCACCTTGCGCGTTCTCGGTGCCAATTTTGGTCCCTCGGGAGGATTCCTAAACTCTCGACGGGAACGTGCGGAAGACGGCTCAGTGGGTGCACTTGGAGGAGGTTCTCGATCACGGTCTCGGTCTCGATCACGGTCTCGATCACGGTCTCGTTCTCGTTCACGATCACGATCACGCTCCCGGTCTCGGTCTCGGTCTCGGTCTCGGTCTCGGTCCCGGTCCCGGTTAGAGGGTTGGACCTGCTGTACAGCCTCTCTCCTTGGGGGTGCGGCGTTGAACTTTTGGGAAATCTCAGGCTTCGGCGCCGCGGGCGTTGGCTTTGAGGAGGGCTTAAACGCAAAGCTGAACTTGCCAGCACCACTTCCCGGCTTGGGCGCAGTTTGTGATGACGTTTCGGCACCATCCTTGGATGTAGTATGGTCGGCGGGGGCTGGTGGTGCATCGTCTGAGCGATCCAAAGAGGCATTTTCATGAGCATCAAGAGTCTCAGTGTCTGCCGCGGCACCCGCATCCGCATCTGCGGCGGTGGACCTCCGGTCAACTTCTTCATCTGACGGGAAACCATTGCTTCGAGGGGGAGGGGGAGGGGGAGGGGGAGGCGGCGGCGGCGGTGCCTGGAATGAAGGGTTCCTAGAGGTGCTCTTGAAGCCAGTGCCTCGATAGCCACCTCGATTTGCCGTGGGCCCACCGCGAAAGCCACTCCCTCGATGACCCCCTCGGTAGTTACCCTGAGGACCGGTGGGTGCGGCATAAGGGGGGGAATGCAGCGAATTCACATGGTAGTGATTCTGTGATCCATTCTGAGGAGGGCCGCTGGAAGGATAACCGCTGCCAGCATGCTGCGGAGGATATTGTCTGTTTATTCCTATTAGCAGTTGATGAAAAGCAGATGGTTAGCTAGAGACGTACTGTTGGGGGGAGTATTGGTGATTCCAACCGGAACGACCCGCACCATATGACGATGGAGATGGCGAGTTGTGAAAAGAAGCCGAGTTCTGAGGAGACTGAGAATATCCTCGAGGGTCATTGCTGTGGTGGGATTGATGTGAATAGGTGGGGTTGTATCCTCCTCGGTAGCTGCTCCGAGACGTCATGTCGTCGTCAATGTCGGACCGCGAAGCGTGATGCGGTTCGGAAAATTCCTTGCCTCGGTTTCGGTCACGATGGGCGACAGGAGACGCAGGCCTTTGGTCTCGATTGGCCCGTCGGTAGTCGCCGTCGGTTCGCGCCCGGTCGTCAGTGGCAGTGCGGACCGTCAATGTTGGCTCGGCCACACGTGACTGCGAATCTCGACGGGTTGAAAGCGAATGTCGACTGCTGGCAGGTAGTGGCGACCGCTTCCGCGATGGGCTTCGAGCTGCTTCGGGTTTGTGCCGGTGGCGTGAGTCGCGTCGGGAATGTCTCCTGTCGGCTTCAGATCTTGTCGGAGAGCGGGAGGGAGATCGTCGTCTCGAGTGGTGGCGGCCTTGATCGTCGTCGACTCGGGAAGGAGATTTGTGGGAAGAGCGATGGTGACGCGGTGAGGGGCCTCGACGATCGGGAGAATGGTGCCTTCGTCTCTTAGATTCGGGCTTGGAGCCTTGATCTCGACCGCGCGGTGGCGGACTGTGTGCCTTCTTGTAACGTTTCCTGCGTGACGGGCTCAGAGACCGGCTGCGGCTGCGGCTCCGACTTCTGTGTCGCTTGGACGAGGACGGTGAGCCGAGTCCCCCACGGTCACGATCTCGGTCTCGATCTCGGCCTCGCTCACGGCTACGGCTACGGCTACCCCGAGTCGTCCTGGCCTTGGCTTCGGAGGAACGCGCCTTGCTCTCACGATAGCGAGGGATCAGGTCGTCCGAATCGGCAAGCGGGCGCGAGGATGCAGGCCTCTCCCGCCGGGAATATTCCCGGCTGCGGTCTCGTGAGCGATGCCGGTGCGCTGGCGCTGAGTCTCTGGGGCGATGGTGCTGGCGAGAGGCGTAATCCGAGCTGTGACGGGCCCCGTGGGGAGGAGATCCTGGTCGATCCGAGGATGTCACTCCTCTGCCAGATCGAGGCCGTTCTCTGTAATCATAACTTCCTCCGTCGTCTCTCATGGCAGCATGTCGAGGGCGACGCGGAGGCGATGTAGTCTGCCCCATTGGGACCTTGCACCTTGTTTGAGTTTTTAGCGTCGCAGCGCTGGTAAATCGCCGCACCTTAGCCGGAGGAGCAAGGGTCGAGCTATATCCGCGTCCCACAGCCTGGGACAAATGGCGCTGCAGTGAGGGTTGTGAGAGAGCAGAGTGCAGGGCAGTAGAGGGAGAAGAAGAAGAAGAAGAAGAAGAGAAGAGAAAAGGGTAGAAAAAGAAAAGGGCGATGGGGGCCTGGTGCCACAGCCCCGACCATTCCCCCCAAGAGCTGACCGCCGTCATGATGAATTTTTCGTCGGCCGTCGTTGGATGCCCTGAGCCTCAACCGTGGCTCTTCCCCAAAGCAGTCCTGTCCCGGATTCCGCCACGCCCAAATAGCCGCCCAAGTCTCCCGGACATGCACTTGCAAGCTTGCACCATCATGGCAGTTTTCTCATACACCTCCCCGTCATTTCATAGCCCCAAGACATGCAGAAGACAGCCCGCTACTGCCAATCACCTCGACCAGCCAGAGCAGAGCAGAGCATGCTCTAGCCGTCATCAACCAGCAACAAATCGCTATGTACGTATCCTGGCGGATCATTTACGAGACTTACCACGGGCATCAATCGCCATTCTAACCCCTTCTGCCACGCAACTTGGCCAGCCATCTCGTGACCGTCGATATGTGATGCATAGGTCAAGTGGGAGAGCTGACCACCACGTAACATGTGTAGGGATGAAACGCGCAGGTTTTGCGTCATTAGCCCGGTTCCCGTGTCGTAGCTCTTCTCCTTCTTCTTCTTGTTCCTTTTAAAAAGTTCATTCCCCCTCCAGTCAAGTAGCCAATCATCATTCAGGATGCCTCAGGGCTGGTCAGCGTCACCGTCGACGCTGCAGCATCTCGACGGCATGAAAGTCAACGGAACCCCTGCCTCAAGGCTATAGAGAAAGGCTGCTGAGCAAGCAGAGAAATAAAATCTGGGTCCATGGGATGCGCAAACGGCCTCTATCCCGCCAAATCCGATGCCTGAGCATGTGACAAGACTTCTCGACAGGAAAAGGACGCCATATCGGCTTGAACAGGGCTCTGGTGTTGAGAGCACAATATATCTGCACGACCGGGTAGAGTTTTACCCGTCATAGGCAAAGTCGATTCCTCCAACAAAGCTAGCCGTCACAGGGAGATACCGTAGGCGTGCGAGGGGGGGGCACAGCGAGGCGATTTACAGGTGCCTTGTTGCGACGCAGACAATAAGGGTTGTGGTGGGGTATTGGCGACGACTTCATCCGAAGGTTGGCGGCTTTATATCATGTTCTGCTCGTAAGCCCCAGCAAGCCCATACTTGATCAGTGGGCCGCATCCCAACGTGTCGGCTCGTGTAGGGAAACGATATTCCGGGGGGCAAGGCTCCAAATCGCTCGTCAGGGAGTCAGAAGCGCCGGACTCCTCTTCACACTCCCCCCGCCCGGCAGGCGGTGCCGTAGAATCCCAAAAAACGACCATGGCTCTCTCACTCTCCAGAAGATTCCGACAGCGACAGGCATCGCATCTCGTGGAGCGTCGATGCGAACTCGTTGCGTGGTGATGCTTGCTTTGCATGGTAGAGTCTCTTTCGTGCGAACCCACACCAAAAAGAAGGTTGATCCACGTGACTTGTCTCGTGCACGGCAACGGGGAGTGCTTCCTAATGTGCACTAGTCGCTCTAAGTAGGACGCTGTTAGCAGTGTTAGGGTACCTTTAGTGCCTTTGGTACCTCTAATCCCTTCAAGTTTGCTAGGCGCCGGGAGTTACTCCGTGCAGCATCTCAGGTACCTTGTGTAAATCAACCCGCAAAAATATCCTAGGGAATCAATTGCCATGTTCAGCACTTGAAGAGCAATTGACTAAGACGCGAGCAATCCGATCTGACACAGAGCAGTTGTTAGGCGTCAGCAAAACTACAGCTAAACAACATGGAGCAACAAAATACGACGCATCGCAAGGTACTCGGTGTCTTAGTCTACTCCGTGCCTCAACTAACATCCATTCCAAAGCAGATGCCGCGGTTCGGTGTAACTACTGTATTCGCAGCCTCGGAACTTGGAAGTCAGTGGGCCCCTGCAGTCTCTGACGCCAAATGAGCAATTGGCACCTCTCTGTACGGTGTACACTCCCTTTGCCAGCCATTGCCACCACCATGGCTGTACTGTCTACCCAGCCCGCAGGGGTTCCGCCTCACGGACACTGTTGCATGTGCAACCCTCGTTATCAAGAAGCGGGCTCTGCACTTGTCATCTAGATAAAAATCCGAGTCTTGCTTTGTCTCGGCGTATTTCTAGATTCAATCACCCCCTATTGCTCTTTGTACTGTACCACCTTCTGGCCCTTTCTCTGTGATTGTAGCTTCCGCCGGGTTACAAAACTGTTCCAACATCCACAACAATGGAGTGGCTCGGGAGGGCCAAGATTGAGTTTACTCATTCGCCAAATCCTAGGACAATCAAGGAAAAGGACGGCAATGAGACGGACCTCCTCAAGATCTGCGAATCAAACACGCCGCCATGCCAGCTAAATCCGCTCTTGTTCAACGGCCACGTACAGACAATCTGGACGGCAACGAAGCCGCATGGGCCACTGGTGTACTACAAGCGCAAAATCTTCCAGGCCGAACATGAAGCCTATGACGGATCCTTTGCTGTCGATTTTGTCGTAGAGCCTCACGATGGTCGGGATGAGGGCCTGCCGCCACGGACTGTCCACTACTCGGAAGAAGAGTTCGCCGAAATCAGCTCGGACGATGCGAAGCCTATGCTGGTGGTGCTGCATGGCCTTTCTGGTGGCTCTCACGAGGTGTACCTGAGACACACAATTGCTCCTCTACCCGAACAGGGCTGGGAGATTTGCGTGGTGAATTCTCGAGGCTGCGCGGGCAGCAAAATCACGAGCGGCATCTTGTATAATGCACGGGCAACGTGGGACATTAGACAGGCAAGTTTCCTCAAAAGCAGTTGGTAAACATGAAGAGTTACTGACAAATTCGCAAACATAGACAGTCAAGTGGCTTCGGAAGACTTTTCCAAATCGCCCACTGTTTGGCATTGGTTTCTCCCTCGGTGCCAACATTATCACCAACGTAAGTGTGGAAATCTAACTGCTCAAGTGCACCGTTGGCTAACCTACCTGGCAGTATTGCGGTGAAGAGGGTTCGGATTGCCTCTTCAAGGCTGCCATCGCCTGCTCAAACCCCTTCAGTCTAGATATTGCGAGCAAGACAATGAACAGCTCCTTTATTGGAAAAGAGGTCTACAGCAGAGTCATGGGTAGTAAGTTTTCCTCCCAAAGTACACCCTTGAACCGAATCATAACGCATTGTAGCTGCCATGAAAGCCCTGATTGAGAGGCACCAAAAAGAGCTCAAGCAACACACCAACTTGGATCTCGCCGCTATTGCAAACGTTACCTATTTATATGAGTTTGATCGGCAAATTCAGTAAGAATGCCTCTCAATCGCATCTTCCAGGTATCATGCTGATACTTTCACAGATGTCCCACATGGGGTTACCCAACCGAGACTGCTTATTACCGTGATGCTTCTTCGTCAGATGCAATCCTCTCCATCAAGATACCATTCTTGGCGATTTCAGCATTAGATGACCCGGTGCGTTCTCCTCTTCCCAAAATAACAAATGCTTGTATGTTAACAATCTTGCAGATTGCTGTCAAGGAAGCCATTCCATTCGAAGAATTCCGTCAGAACCCAAACACAATTCTGCTCACTACGTCTTTGGGCGGCCACTTGTGCTGGTTTGAACCTGGAGGATCCCGTTGGCACCCTCGTCCGGTATGTACTACCTTGCCTCTCTCTCGCAAGGGGGATAACTCAAAGGAACCCAAAATCACTAACATGACACTGTAGGTGTGCAATTTCCTTAACCACATGGCCTTCAAGGTTGATCTCGATAGCGTCGTGCCAATGGATTATCCCGCTAGAGCGCAAGCGTTTTCGGGCTCTGACTATGACCCAATGAGACGTAAAATGAACATTGTGCGGAGTTAGGAGGCGTTAGACATTATTTTCTCTTTCCGGATAGACAAGATCATGACTTATATAGACAAAAGAGCAAAAATGGGATGGTTTTTTTTTAATAGATAGGGTTAGCTCAACCCTTTGAGTTTAATACACACGGTATTTGATTTCGGCTGCATAATCCATCTCCTTCTATAAAGCGGTGCAGCTCCACACGATTGACGCCGACTTCTCTCGTAGCAGCTGACTGAATGCTATTGTAGATTGATTAAAACTCATCTCCTCGCTTCTCCCTTCGCTAAGTCTATATATAGGAGATTGTAGGCGGAAACCACAGGTTTCCCAATTCATTATGCTCGAGGGTAAGGCAAAAGCTACCATCCCTCATGTGTTATATAGTAATAATGTTGTTTCTCTCCCGATGGCACGATTCCGTTGCCAATAGTAGGTTACTAGTTCTTTGTTTCTTCAGCCGTCCATTCTTCCTCAGAAAAATGATACCACTGGGAAAGGCCAGTGAAAACCGCCCAAACCTCCGTGGTGAGGAAGAGGTGCAAAAACTCTGTCCCCAGATAGTTCATGAGTGACGTCCAAGAGCAGTTACTGAGCAGATTAGTGTCGCATATGTCTTCGTAAGGTAGGCCATTTCGCAAGCAGAATGCTCGTGCCACTAGACGCAGGGCCGCCGCATCATACGGAGTCATCAACAACCGTGTTATGGAGTTGGCAAGCATATGCGATGCCAACAGCGCCGGGATCTGGGTGAGTAGTGTATCCAGGTATGTTGGCTGAGAACTAACAGACGCTCTTGAATCTGTGTTGGCAACGCTTGGCCGCAATTCCGCACTCCATAGCCCTTGGGGGGCATCCGTAGACTCAGTCGCTTCGACGTCAAAACTGATGAGGGTCGCCCTTATCACATCGTTGTCCTCCTCATCGCTCCCATAATCATCGCCTCTGGCCGAGAATATACTTGGCCGGCGAACAACCTCCATACTCCCCGTGTCGGTTGGCATCTGGCTATCCACGGGTGCAACGGGCGAACCTCCTTCATTGCTGTGGATCTCACTAGGAGCCTCGTTCATGAAAGACTGTGACATTGACGGCGGAGCTTGTGGTATCGTCTTGCCACGGAAGACGGTGCTGGGAAGGCGCTTGAAAGTCTCGGCCCATATGTGCGGCTTCCAATCACGAACCATTCGTTGAGTCATAACAAAAACAAGAAATGGAGCATTGGTTATTAAAGCACTGCCTAGCCACTGCAAAATTGCAGAAACTCCAAAGTTTTCGGGCGGCGGGGGGGCGACAATGGGCGATTCTTGTGTAAAAGGGATAAAATAGGAGGGGCTAGGTAGCCATTGACTGCTCGGTATCAAACCAAGTCTTTGGAGGGATATGTGTAGTTCTAGATGAACTCGGATATATGACCACACTTCATGGACACTGAGGGGAATGAGTTAGTAATTCCACACAAAAACAAAGCTTACTACCACGAGGGGAATTCTAATACTTACCAGCGCCGAGCTGTCAGTTTTTCTTGCTCACCAAGCCACAACCGGGCGACTGAGAACTCGATATAATTTGACAACAGGTTTGCGGGAGCACCAGGAAGAATGTCCCTAGAGATTGAGAAGTCTCGTCGCGCTTGCTGATATAGTTCCCAAAATGGAATTCGGGAATATCGTTTATAAATCTAACAATACACAATTAGCATCAACAGCAGGAATAATGCAGAGTTCGTTGATTGGAGAAGGGCGCTTCACCAGAATCCGATCTCTTAGGCCATTGACACCAAATAGCCCGACTGCCTCCACGCAGCGCTTAGCAGAAGATGCCAGCTTCAGGCCAATTGCTTCTTCGTATGCGCCGTGTCGTCTCTGCGAATCAACTTCAGGGCCCGGATTTTCAGGTTCAGCTATGCCAATGATAAACATGACCTGGTTGTGCGACCGGATGATGTCCCTGTTGATTCTCATAGTATCAGGATTGATTGGACGCCCGCCATGGTCGTATTGCTGGCTTGGTATCCGCGGGTCGTCTTCACCTTCGCCTTGAACTACATCGTCAAATGGCGAGCGGCCCTAAGAGCGTCAGAAGTGATAGGTAATAGGCCGGCATATCATCTCATACCAGGGCCTGGGCCACGAGCGGGCCTTGCATCCCCATGGCGAATGACTTTTGAAGCGAACAAGCTCCTCAGCATCTCACTTCATTCAACCATGGTCCACGGACGCGGATATCGATATAGACGGAGCTATACTGGATGATGATTAAAGGATGTATTTTGCCCCCCGGGGATTCTCTCACTATATACACTGGGATTGGAAATGATTAGCACAGGAGCAAGTTGCCTGTAATTGAGGTGGACGTCAGCGGCTAAACCATGGCGCAAAGGCAAGGCCAATCATGTCCTAGCGGCGTCGCCTTTGCGCATTAGCCCGGCTCTTATCTTATCGGAGCATCAAAAAATAATTCCCAGACAGGCGCATTGCGCTTCCGGATTCCTCTTCACGACGAGCCGAGTTCACCACCATGGCGACGAAACAGCCCTTGAAGACGACGTTTGACGTCGAGCGCGTCATTCGGCCAATCTATACCGGAGGATCTGTTGCAATTGACAACAAGGCGCAGATTCTAGCCACAACTCTGGGCGAGGATGCTGTTCTAACAAACCCCACCAATGGAAAGCATTTGGCACAGATTGAAGGCGTGAGTGATGCTATGGACAGAACCGACTTTGGATGAAAAGCTAATCGAACAAAGGATGGAGACTCAATTTCGACATTGACTCGTTCGTGGATCCCACATGACATTGATAACAAGCAGAGACTGACATTGTGTAGTAACGCCTTCCGGTTCCCATCTCATCGTTTGTTCCCGATCGCTGTCCATGAGAATTTTCGTGCTCAAATGGTCCTCAGAGGGTGATTCGATCGAAGCATCGCTGGTCCGTACACTGAAGCCACATGCAACCCCAGTCATTGTTCTGGCGGTCGATCGCACGGGCACTCTCCTGGCAACAGGCGGAACCGATGGTGTGATCAAGGTCTGGGATATTGCCGGTGGGTATGTCACACATACTTTCCGAGGACCATCGGTCTTGGTATCTGCACTGCGTTTCTTTGAGGTTGCAGCACGAGCAACGCCCAATCAAAATCCCAAGGGTTCGAAGAACCGGTCCAGGACGGAAGATGACGAGGACGAAGACGAGGCAGAAGCCGCTACCACTACAAATTTTCGATTGGCTTCGGGTAGCCAGGATGGAAAAGTGCGGATTTGGGATCTGAACAAGAGGAGCTGCATCGCCAACTTGGACTCCCACGTATCTGACGTACAGGCGATTGACTACTCTCCAGCACAGCATGCTCTTGTCACAGCCAGCAGGGACAAGACTCTCATCTGGTGGGATACGAAGTCGTGGAAAATCCGAAAAGTCGTCCCATGTCTCGAGCTTGTCGAAACTGCGGGATTCCTCGACGATGGAAACCTCACATTCTCCGCCGGAGCCAACGGATGTCTTCGCATTTGGGATACCGACAAGGGCTCAGAGCTGACACCAAAACAATCTGCCAAGAGCGAAGAGGAGGGAATCATTGCCGGCATTTATCGACCAGAACTTCCCTTTATTCTCCTAGTGCAGGTTGATCATACGTTGGCTTTGTACGAGCTATCGTCAAAGGCTACAACGACAACCTTTACCACACCCGAGCCTTTCCGCCGAATATCCGGCACGCATGACGAGATCATCGACATGGCCTATCTCTTGCCCGACCACTCACTGCTTGCTCTGGCCACGAACTCGGAGGATATTCGTTTGGTATCCGTAGCTGAATCAAAACATGATGCGCAGGAGATGGCGTGGACAAAGTCGGAGACTCCATTCTTTGGCCAAGACGTGGCCCTCTTACGAGGACATGAGGATATTGTTATTGCGTTGGATGTTGACTGGTCTGGACACTGGGTCGCCACTGGGGCTAAAGATAATACTGCAAAGCTCTGGAGAATCGATCCCGCCAGCAACACTCATGTGTGCTGGGCTACCTTCTCGGGACATGCGGAATCTCTTGGTGCTGTGGCCTTGCCCAAAACTGTTCCTGTCGAAGGTTCAGCGGCACGAACCGACCCTCTCAACCATCCACCTCCTTTCCTTTTGACGGGATCACAAGATCAGACAATCAAAAAGTGGGAGATTTCCCGAACACCCCAGCAACAAGGTCAAAAAACCAACGCCCGCTCTGTCTTTACGAGAAAAGCCCACGACAAGGATATCAACGCGATCAATGTGCATCATTCCGGCCAGCTCTTTGCGTCTGCTTCACAAGACAAGACTGTCAAGGTGTGGTCAGTAGAGGAGGGAGAGGTCCAAGGTATCCTTCGTGGTCATAAGCGAGGAGTATGGACTGTGCAGTTTTCGCCTGCTCAAATGCCCGCTCTACAGGGAGAAGATGGCCCTATCACAGGCAAGGGTGTTATCCTCACTGGCAGTGGTGATAAGAGCATCAAGCTCTGGAATCTTTCAGACTATACGTGCATTCGTACATTTGAGGGGCATTCAAACTCCATTCTCAAGGTAGCATGGCTCAGCATGACCTCGCGTTCAGAACAGGCCAAAGGACTGGTGCAGTTTGCGAGTGCCGGTGGTGATGGCCTTGTTAAGATTTGGAATGCAAACTCTGGAGAAACTGAGTGCACTTTGGATAACCACGAAGATCGAGTGTGGGCCTTGGCTGTGCATCCAAAGACCAATGCGGTCGTCTCTGGAAGCGGTGATTCTACCATTACGTTCTGGAAAGATACAACGTCCGAGACTCAAGCAGCAGCATCTCAGGCAGCACTGGAGCTCATCAAGCAAGAACAGGAGCTTGAGAACCACATGCACGCTGGCTCTTACAGAGAGGCCATCACCTTGGCCCTCCAGCTGAATCATCCTGGACGGCTGCTCGGCCTCTTTACCTCTGTTGTCACAACTAGCAACCCCGAACAGGGCAGTCTTTGTGGTATCAAAGCAGTCGATGAAGTTCTAGCAACCCTCTCCGACGACCAGATCTACTTGTTGTTGCTGAGGCTGCGAGACTGGAACACCAACGCTCGCACAGCCCCAGTGGCACAGCGCATACTGTGGACGCTGATCAAGAGCTACCCGGCTTCAAAGTTCTCAAACCTGCCTGTCAAGGGCTCGAGGGGAGAGAAGAGCTTGAAGGACGTGCTGCACGGCCTGAGGGTGTACACTGAGAGACACTACAAGCGCATGGAGGAATTGGTAGACGAAAGCTATCTGGTAGAGTATACCCTGCAGGAAATGGACAGCCTAGCCCCAGCGCTCCATGGCGACACTGTCATGAGTGGTTAGAGATTCAATTACAAGGAAGAACATATATAGAGAGAGTAGTTGGTATTTTACTGGCTGGAGGATGAGTGGATGTAAGTGGCCATTTCCAAAATCATCATATTATAGCGAAAGGATTAGATAAATAAAAGGGTAATAATACATTGATTGCATGGTCATAATATCAATGATTGTAATCTTAACACTGTTGGAACTAAGTCAACAATGTTTTATCCGAATGAAACGTGAGGTCCGAGAAGATAAAATTGTACTCTAGGTTAGGAGGACTTGATGAGTTGAGACCAGTAGATGAAGATGTAAAAACTACTTGTTTCGTAGAAATCTCTGAGTCAGTTATAATGTGACTGACAATTAAAATTCCATTGAATCAGTCCATATGTTGTTCCTAAGCTGTTGAAAATAGAGGATTTTCTCAGTCTAAAGGGAATATTGTGAGACGGGATGTCGTCCTCTGTATAATAGCAGCTGTCCATGGCGCTGACTTTTAGGCTACCAGACCCACTGACATTTTCCATTTCAGCCTTGTGCCAGTCAAACCACAACCTCTCTTCCAATTCATATCATAGCATTGCTCTTTTCCAAACACACAACTTCTCTTCCCTCGCATTCCATCATAAGCCATGTCTAAACGACAAGCTTCCGAAGCTCTCGATGAGCTTCAGGACGTCGCATCGCCCGCGTCCAAACGATCTCGCATGGGCGACTTCGATTCCCCCCTCGCAAACAGCCACGACGATGCGCAAAGCCTCGAGCAAGACGGAGACGCAAGAAACGGCCGTCCAGACGATGAAGACAGCCAAGGCTACGGCGACGAGGACGACGAACTGCCCATGTCGGCTCCTGTTCGGCAATCGGGGCCGGCCGATGGATACGACGACCTCTATCTCGACACCATCGACCGCAACGTGCTCGACTTTGACTTTGAGAAGCTGTGCTCCGTCTCCCTCTCCAACATCAATGTCTACGCATGCCTCATCTGCGGTAAATACTTCCAGGGCCGCGGCGTAAAGTCGCACGCCTACTTCCACTCCCTCGACGAGGACCATCACGTCTACATCAACCTCGAGACGCAAAAGGTCTACGTCCTGCCCGAGGGCTACGAGGTCAAGAGCAAGTCGCTCGACGACATCAAATACGTCTCCGACCCTAGGTACACCAAGAATGAAGTCATCCAGCTGGACCGTCGCGTCAACCACGTCAGCTGGACGCTCGACGGCAAGGAGTACGCGCCGGGGTTTGTCGGCATGAACAACATCAAGGAGAACGACTACCTCAACGTGGTGGTGCAGGCGCTGTCACACGTCTCTCCGCTGCGCAACTACTTGTTGCTGGAAGACTTTTCCAAGAAATCCGAGCTCGTCAAGAGATGCAGCATCCTGTTCCGCAAGATCTGGAACCCGCGCGCCTTCAAATCCCACGTCTCACCGCACGAGCTCCTCCAGGAAATCGCCCTCCTCTCCAACAAACGCTTCACCCTCACGAACCAGTCTGATCCCGTCGAGTTCCTCTCGTGGTTCCTCAACAATCTCCATCTCGGCCTCGGTGGCAGCAAGACGAAGCCGGGCAGCTCCATGATACAGCGCACATTCCAAGGCAAGCTCAAGGTCGAATCCCAGGCCATCACCGCCCGAGCCGACGCAGGCGATCGTCTGCGCTTTGAAGAGGCCGCCGAAGTCAAGGTCGACATTGTGCGCTTCCTCTTCCTGACGCTCGACTTGCCGTCTGCGCCGCTGTTCCAGGACGAGCTGGAAAAGAACATCATCCCGCAGGTTCCTCTGAGCACCATCCTGAGTAAATACGATGGCAAGCGGGCGCAAGAGCATCACGCACAGCGAAAACGATATCGTCTGCTGCACCCGCTCCCCCCGTACCTCTTGCTTCACGTCAAGCGCTTCTCACAGAACAAGTTCGTCTCCGAGCGAAACCCCACAATCGTCACCTTTGACGCGAGGAACCTCGACGTTTCGCCGTACGTGGAGCCCAATCCAAAAGAATGGCCCGTGGGTGAGCCGATATGGTACGATCTCGTTGCCAACGTCGTCCATGAGGCGGTCCGCAAGAGGGACGATGTTGCGGATAGCGGCGAGGAGAAGAAGACCTGGAAGGTCCAGGTCAAGGACAAGGCCACGGGCGAGTGGGTTGTGTGCCAGGACTTGTTCGTCGACAAGGTCCAGAGCGAGCTGCTGTATCTTGGAGAGACATATCTACAAATCTGGGAGCGAAGAAGAGTGCCCACCAAGACAGCAGGGCCGGGAAAAGGAAAAGGAACAGCGTAAATGATGGAGCTGTGCATGTAATACTACCATATAATACCACTATATAACACGCTGGCGTTGGATCGCTGGCGTTGGATCAAGGAGGAAATCATCACATCAAAAAAAAGGAGAAGCTCAACCATATGTCGAAATAGAACGGACACTCGCAGGCTCTTCAGCCTGCGCAAGAGCATCTTTTTTTATTTCATTCCTTCTTGTCCTTTTTTTTTTCTGTTTCGTAAGACACAGGCCGCCGCCAGGCTTGCCGTGCTGTAACCATCAAGCTATAGTACATTATCCACATAATAAAAAAACCCGCCCTTCCGCCCACCATTTTCCAGGTAGAGCACATCAGTTTGTCTCCCAGTGTACATCCCAGTAGTTTTCCATCCGCGAAAGAAATCACACGAAAACTGCCGCACCCAAGATATAGAGTTAAAAAAAAACAAAGACGAAGAAAACAACAAAGAGGACGTACAGAAGCCAGGAAGCGAAAACAACGTAGCAACAAAACAACGGGTCTGCAACATACCCAAGCGCTCTGCCCGGTAGTGTACAAATAAACTGGGGAAAAATTCCATCATAGCCGAAACAAGAAGGATGAAAACATGGCACAGATTGGCGGCGTAAATAAGATCACAAGAGAGGTTACAAGGCTGTGCGAGCCTATATGATTTCAAGCTTTTTCTTCTTCTTTATTCGTAGGTCTGCTTGGCTGCGTTGGTTGTGTGGCGTTTGTCATTGTGGTGTTGACTGGCCTTTTCGCGACGCTGTTCGTCAATGGCAGTTCGCTGCTGGATACTGGAATCATGCGACTTGAACTCGAGACGGGTGTTTGCTGGGAAGTTGAGAACCTGCTTCATAGTCTCGCTACAGTGGCAAACAAGGGGTTAGTTGACACGATCGTAAAAAGTTGTGATGCAAGAAGGAAAAAAAGGAAAAGAAAGATGACACATACCGGATCTTGAGCACGCGACCGCCGTCAGTTCGGGTCCAGATGCTCAAGATATCCTCGCCATTGCGCATGCTCAAGACGGCACCACAGACGTCCTCTCCGGCATCGCCGAATTGGTCGCCAATGAGGGACAGCAGCAGATCCTCCCAGTACCGATCTGCCACGCCCTTCTTAAGGCGAACAACCCACTTGCCACCCTTCCGGTTGACCTCATCCTCCCATATTGGCCGAATGTCCTTTTTAAAGAGGTGGTAGTCGGACACGACGGGCAGGCTTGACGGCCGCTTGAGGTGGGAGTAGATCTGCCAAAACTCCTCCGCCGACCGCACCGTGGCGATGCCGTGCAGTGTATTCTCATACTCGATGAAACCGTGCGCCTTCGAGATCGGGGGCCTGTACCAGAACGACCATGCGTCTTTCAGCATGTGTATCTGTGTGACCCCGGGCAGGGGCTCTGCGGCCTTGGACTCGGAAATGGGCGCCATGTTGGGTGGTCTGGCCACGGGCTTCACCGCGTCCTTGGAGGCGTTTTGCTTGGCGACGGCTGAGCCCATTGCGGTTTCGAAAGGGTTCCCGCCAGACTTTGGCGTTTTGGCAGAGCCAAACGAGCCAAACGAAGCAAAAGCCCCCGAACCCAGACCAAAGGCGCTGGAGGCTCCCCCCGTCGGAGACACCAGCGCACTCCCCGGGGTGCTGTTGAAAGGATTCGATTTGCCATGCGACGATTTTACCGTGGCACTGCGGGAGGCGGGATCACCTCCCCCCAAGCCGTTGGCCCCATTGGAAGGCGTAGTGAGGGAAAGCTTTGACGAGCTAGACGCCGCAAGGTCAGTCACAAGGGCTTCGCCGTGGGAGGCGACGTTGTGGGCAGATCATACTTGGTTCGACGAGTCCATAGATTCTCCATTAAGCCTTGTTGGGGGTTTCGTCTGGTCTTGATGCCGGTGCTGCGGGGAGGGAGGGACGCCTCGCTCGGGAAAGGTTTTTCGAGGGTCAGACGGAGGTCGCAGGGAGTCGCAGGATGAGGCGTGGCAGGGGGCGAGTGCTGTGTTCTGGATGCGCGGGTGTCGAAATTCGGTGACAGGATGGGAGAAAAACTTGTAAACTATGCGATGCGGGAGGGAGCGAGAGGAGGAGGGGGGTTTGCTTGGAAAAGCTGGTGATCGGAACGGCGATGGAGGGGCTTCGAGGAGGCGGTCGCGAGACGAGGAGGATTGTTGGATACTAAGAAGAGCGATGCAGGAGGAGTGATGACGGTGATTGCGCGATGTGTCGATGAAAAAGCTGCTCGGGTTTGGGGAGAATTATGTAGTGATGTTGTGGATGCTTTGGGTTCGTTGAGGTCGAAAGAATTCTGCGTGACATCGACGGTGAAATTTACGAGTACTAGCATAGGCGGTTACGGGTTACGGTTAGCGGCTTGGAGAGAAGCCCTCCCTGGGCCCTTTTGGGGGGCCCTTTGGGGGAGCAGCCATTCTGGAAGCCCGCACAAGCCGGAACCGACAGCGCGTCAGACGCCTGTAGAAATTTCTGTCAGCGCGTGTGCTGTAGCGGCTGAGCCCTGTAACCGCGAGTGCATAGTGGTGTGCGGCATTAGTCTCGAGCATGAAACGGTGCTTGGGGATTGATCTGTCTAATAATGCAAAGCAAGCTTAGTTTTACACGTGTTTCCCGCAGATGCATGGGGGGGCTACTTGATGGTTTATTCTGTGGGGGATTTGGGTATGAGATGGTGTTAGATGGATGTTTATAAACGGCCAAAAGATTAGTACCTAGGTGGATGACTTCCATATAATCATGCTGAGCTTGCTCCCAAGGGGAAAAGGAATTGATGCATAGAGAAACAGAACAAAGGTTCCGTTATGAGCGGTGTTGTACAGAGCTTAGACGGACTTGGCTCACGTCATACTGCTTCAATTTTTTCTTTCTTCTTCTTCTTCTTCTTCTTCTTCTTCTTCTTCTTCTTCTTCTTCTTCTTCTTCTTCTTCTTCTTCTTCTTCTTCTCCTATCCTCTAGCTACTACATGGCCGCATATTAGCCCGATGGCTGCCCATTGGGCGTAATAGGGCCTCGCCGAGCTATTGAACTTTTGGATCTTTGCATGATCCGATTTGAAATCCTTTTTAGCATGAAACTCCGTTTTGACTCATGAGTAGCTCTGGAGAACGTTGATGCTGTAGATCTCTTGGGCTGCATATAAGTGCATAATCAATGTCTCAGCCTCCATACCTGTCAGAATAGCTATTGACAGGCACTGCTGTGATGTTATTGGTAGCTTTATGACCTCTTTGTTATAGATTAGGTCATCTTGCACTCTGGTTTCGAAGCGCGGGAGCCGATCATGTCTTGTTGATGTGATGTGTCAAACAATCCGCCGTGTCCCTTTGGAGCACGCGACCTTCGTTCCATGGCAACTGAACCGCATAGCAGGACTATCGTTTGGCAAGCAGTAAATAAAAAAATAAAACAGATGGAAGAAGAAAACCACCGTACTGTGTTGATAGAATTGTCGGCGCATATGCGTAAAGATGACAAAATGAATGCTGCTTCCGGCGTCCAAGATGGGCCACTCATAGTGGTGAGGTCATCATCAGTCGGACAGACAGATGGCAGGTCTTGGATATCATCCGCCAATTTGCAAATCAAGGAGTTTTAATCCACAGCTCGCGTCACACCACACTTCCGATGCAGCACCGAGTATCAAGACGCATCCTTGCCGTCCAATGCGGTAATATTGGGGTTCTAGAAGCCGCTGGCCTTGATCCAATACCACCGAGATCCCCCCAACCCCACAAAGTACAGAGTGACTTGTTTATCCACGGCAATCCTGTTATCGCCCCTCGATGCGACCGATAAGAACCGATAAGCCCAAAAATTTCTGCGGCGCGACAGCAAAGCTGGGAGATTTTGCCTACAGTGCACTAAACCACCAAATTCAACTTGTTTACATCTCGGCGCAACAAGAGCTTTCACAATGGCTGCGAGCAAGACCCGGACGGTCAAGAACAAACACGCGGGCTCAAAGAGCAGCGCGGGCGCGCCTGGAAAGGGCGGCGCAAAGCGGTCTTCCACCGATGGCATCTCCAAGCCCAAGTCCAAGTCCAACAAGCCAAAGGGCCCCGTCGTGTCGCAGCAGGTCAAGGAGAAGAACCGTGCGTTGCTGATGAAGCGGCCAAAGAAGAAGACGTACACCGCCGAAGAGCTGGGCATCCCGACTCTGAATATGATTACGCCTATTGGCGTCGAAAAGCCCAAGGGCAAGAAGAAGGGCAAGGTCTTTGTGGACGACAAGGTACGCTCTGGAGTTTCGCCTTGACGGGACACCCATTGAGTGCTAATTGTGCAATTAGGAGAGCATGACGACAATTCTGTCCCTAGTGCAAGCCGAAAAGGAAGGCCACATCGAGTCGAAGATGATCAAGGCCCGCCAGATGGAGGAGATTCGCGAGGCCAGGAAAGTGGAGGCTGACAAGAAGGCGGCAGAGAAGAAGGCAAAGTTTGAGGACACCAAGGAGTCCCTGAGGAAGAAGCGCAAGAGAAGGGGCGAGAAGGGCGATGGAGACGACAACCTCAAGAGCATATCGCTTACGGGCTCAAAAGCGTCCAAGCCGTCTAGGAAGAGGGTATCATTTGCGTGAGGTGCGTTGAGGAGGGCTATGGAAAATGTATACTGCATCGAATTGTTTGCTTTCCTACTGGCGCATGGAGTTGGGGCATACCATGAATAGCGATACTACAGAGATTATTGCTTGACATGGAGTATCTATACAGAAGTTCAATCAATAGGGGCTACTTGGAGGACCTTTTTGTCACCTGCTTTGTGGCTCGTCGTACGAGTCGCATGTATTTTCCGTAAAGATTTGACATGGAAAAACTCTCATTAGCACATGGGAAAGCGATTGTGGGAGGATAGGCGTTTTTGATGAAATAAAGTCAGTTTTTGCGTTTTGTATTTTTGCATTTCGTAGAGCACACGACCAGACACTCATCGATATTATGAGAATAGAGAATGGACAATCCTGTAGGTATTTCTCAATGAACCAACCATATACTACGCAGTTGGTAAGTTGATTTTTCAGTGGTTGTCATTGACTAGCAGGCTCGGTTTTTGACTTGCTCTTCGGCACCACAACTCATCATAGTACATCGGGAGCATTTCAATCTCCCATGCTCGCAGCACCAGGCCATAAAGAGACTGCGTGACGAATCAATATTCATATCTAATATCTCAAGTGCCAAAATCAAGTTTGGCATACCACAACGCCGTGATGATACTGTGTTCGTGCGTCTGCGTATTGCTGGGACAATGCCACGATACATGCCCAGTTCCTCTCCCATCCGTCCATCCAAAGACGCCTCAGGCGGACTCCTTTTTTCCACTTCCATATTCCTTTTTCCCTCTCCTTCGTAGGGTCTTTCCTTCTAGGGGCTTAGTTGCCGGGGATGGAAAAGAAAAAAACAAATTAAGCCCAAGGAAACAGTTATATATAGCTGCTGATATCACTTTCGCCGTGTCCTTTTACTCGGTGGGCTCGCGAGGCTCTCTGGGCTCTCTGGGCTCTCTTGGCTCTCTTGGCTCTCTGGGCTCTCTCTGTTGACCGCCGCCTCGGCCGCCTCCACGTCCGCCACGCTTGTTTCCGCGCTGGCCACCCTTCTCTCCGTCACCCTTGCCCTCCTCCTTCTCGTTGCTGACCAGGTTGGCCGTGGCCAGTCGCTGGGACAGGTCGATCTGGGTTCGGATGGTGTTGGCCAGGTAGCTGACCATGAGAACGTCCTGGATGTGGTTGTTGAAGTCGTGCTCAATCTGAGAAGCGTCGACCTTGGGGGCCAGAGACAGGGCGCTCATGAGGTACTGAGCCAAGGCATTGTTGGGCTCCTCGTCCTCATCAAGTACGCCGTTAACCCACTCGCTGACACGGTCCAGAAGGCCAATGGTTTGCTCAATAGATCGACCCAAGCTCTCAATGTCTGATACCAGGGGAGCAGTCCGTGACTCGAGGTCCCGGGCGCTTGCGACAGTCTCGAGGGCGCTCTTCTCGGCATCTCCGTACAGCATCTTGTGGGGGACCTGAATGAAAAGGCAGCTCTCGGCAGCTCGCTCGGCGTTGACGGCCACGGGGGCGCTGATGTAGCATCTCGTCTCGATCTCCTTGCCGGGCTCTGTGGAGATGGTGAGGTGGATGGCGGGGTGAGGGAAGGTGCCGGTATCAGGGGCGGCGAAGAAGTTTTGGATCAGGGCGCTGAAGCTGTTGAGCTCGTGGGAGGTGGTGTACCAGCCGAGCAGGGACTCGCGGGGGGAGGCCTTGAGGACCAGGGCGAGCATGTTCTTCTGGTATTCGACGTCGACCTCGACTTGGTCCTCCTCCTCGGTATGGGGGATGGCGAAGCACGAGCGGACCTCGACCTCGGTGCCATCTTCGGAGCGGGTGCCTACCAGGGCGCCAATGACCCGCGTGGACTGGGAGTTTTCACGGACATCTCGTCGAACGGCGTGATCGAGGATGGAGAGGACAGCCTAGCCACAGTAACACATCAGCCAATGAACTTGTTTCTTGTTTCTTCTCCCCTCCTCTTTATGCCTCTCCCGGTCCTATATCGAGGCACACTGGAGGGGGGTCTATCGTGATGGTGCATTATATACCTGAGGCTGGATCTGGACAGTAAGCGGGGCAATGTTCGTCTGGAGCCCGATGTTCGTGTGCGCCAGCGGGCGAGCGAGGTGCAAAAACCGTTCCGTTGCGGCAGCCATACTGGGCCAAAAAAATGTCTCGACAACGTAAAAAGTGTCGAACGTTTTTTTTTCTTTCCTTCTCCCTGCGATGCGTATGACAAGGTCGAAGAGTGGGGGTGGGAAGGGGGGAGAAAGAAAAAAAACGAGTGGCGCCGGCTCTCTCGAAAACTGGCTCGCTTTCTTTTTTCCTCGCGATAGTCTCCAAATTTCGCCGATTTTGTGATTTGCAGATTTGGCGGGCGGCGCTGGGGTTGTGCGCACTAAAATTGCTGCAGCTCACCTTGAGACAAGGCTGCGTGGCGCAAGGCCGAATCTACCCCACCATTGTGTGGCTGGTGAGTCTGGTCCACATATCCATGCAAGGCTGACAGCTTCACTCGAAACTTTTTTTCTTGACCTTGTCCTGTCGTTGAATCCGCCATCTTGCGAGGAGTTGCTTTGATTTGCAGCCAATTTTGTTACTTTGCGATAAATTGTCATGGCCGGTCCTAGAAGAGGTGGAAGTTTCAGAGGCGGCGGCTCGAGAGGTGGCGGCAGAGGGAGAGGCAGAGGCAGCGGCAGAGGTGGTGGCAGAGGTCGCGGCGGAAGCAGAGGTCGAGGTCGAGGTGGCCCGTTCAGTCAATGGGGCCCTGAGAGGAGATTCGACGGTGCTCGCCTGGCTGAAAATGGCGAAGATGAAGAGTAAGAACTTTGGGATCTGTCGTTTTGACTGTTGGCTTGTATTCACTTGTAGCTAACAAATCATTTCACATACAGCGAAAATGGATCTGGATCCGATGCCTCAGATGTGGAAGACGAAATGCTCCAAAATGTAGCATCAGACGACGATGACGATCAAGAAGCCCCAGCACGCCCGTATATGGCACTGATGCAGAAATTCCACGATTCAAGTGCGCCAAGCGCCAAGAGGAGGAAGATTGCGCACAATGAGTTCTCGAACCGGAGCCCAAGTCCCGCCGCAAACCAGTCAGACGACGAAGAGGATCCCAAGTCTAAGCGGGAAGATATCGATGAGGCCGATGAAGAAGAGGAAGAAGAAGGGGGGGATCCAGCTTCCAACATTGAAGAGGACCCAGAAAACGACTCCGAAGACGAGATTGATGCTACGGACCCGTTCGATTCACATTTCGCCAACCCAGATCAACAAATCAGCTCGCAATCGGTTGTCGCGGCGAAGAATGGAGAGTGGACAACGACTCGAGCTATTGTACAGCCTTGGAGAGCAGTTATGACATCTCCTGGCACGAACAACACTGTCTCCGCTCCCCAGCCAATATCAGGGCTCGGTGGGTTGAAGCTGAAGCAGAAATTGCGAGACACGGCAAAGGAAAAGATGGGCAACTTGGATGCAGCGCAAAAGGCATTTGCACCCTTGTTATTCGACTACAAGGACATGTTGTTTTGCGATCGGTCCGTGGAGAACTCCAACAAAATGCGACAGGCCGTCTGTCTCCATGCGCTCAACCACGTATTCAAGTAAGATGGACCGAATGAGCTTAAGGTTTAGAGGATTGGATGCTGATTTGATTCCAGGACTCGAGACAGAGTGATTAATAACAACTACAAGCTTTCAAAGGCTGGTGATGATTCGGAGCTTGAACTCCGAGACCAGGGCTTCACCAGGCCCAAGGTCCTGTTCCTTCTACCAACACGCAACTCGTGTGCCAAGATGATGAAGGTGATTCAAGACTTGGTTGAACCAGACCAACAGGAGAATTTCAAGCGGTTCAATGAATCCTACGCTGAGAGCGACGAAGCTTTCGGTGCTGATCGGCCTGCCGACTTCAAAGATCTGTTTGGCGGCAACGACGATGACATGTTCCGCATCGGTGTCAAATTTACGCGCAAGACGATTAAATACTTTGCGAAATTCTATAGCTCCGATATTCTCTTTGCCAGCCCTCTTGGTCTCCGCATGGCGATGGGATCTGAGGAAGAGAAGAAGAAGCCTGATTTTGACTTTCTCAGCTCCATTGAGATGGTCGTCATGGATCAGTCAGATGCTCTTCTGATGCAGAATTGGGAGCACGTCGAATACATCTTTGAGCACCTGAATCTCCAACCAAAGGATGCTCACGACTGCGACTTTAGCCGTGTCAGAAATTGGTACTTGGAGGACTGGGCAAAGTATTTCCGACAGACGGTCATCCTGTCGGCATTTAATACCCCCGAACTGGCAGAACTCCAGAGGCTGTACTGTCATAACTGGGCCGGAAGAGTCCGCCTGCAGCCGGAATACCCCGGTGTTATTGGACAGCTGGGCATCAAGGCCAAGCAGACATTTTCACGCTTCCAGTCGAGCGCCGTGGAGAGAGATCCGGAAGCCAGGTTTGACTATTTTACCTCTGCCATTATCCCTTCTCTGGTGAAGCGATCCAAGGACTCGAGTGGAACGCTCATCTTCGTCCCATCCTATCTTGACTTTGTCCGCGTGAGAAACTACTTCGCCACTGCCGACGAAGTGAGTGGCCTCACTTTTGGAGTGATATCTGAATACACCGAGGTTCGAGAAGCATCTCGAGCTCGATCTCATTTCTTGACTGGTCGACATCGGATTTTGCTCTACACAGAGAGAGCTCACCACTTCCGTCGGTATCAGTTCAGCGGTGTGCAGAGAGTCATCTTTTACGGGCTGCCGGACAATCCCATCTTCTACAAGGAGATTGCAGGTGGATACCTGGCCAAGAGTGAGAAAGACATGAAGATTGAGCCTGGACAAGGAACGGTGCGGGCCATCTTCTCCAAATACGACGTGATGAAGCTGGAGAGAGTTTCGGGCTCCAAGAGGGTGGGAAAGATGATTCAGGATCGTGGTGATACCTTTGATTTCGTGTAAATATGTCCTTGGCGCAAAAGTTTGAGTTGGAAATGGTTAGCATAATATCATACTAGGCCTGTTGACTTTGGTACGCGAGGGGTTGCCCGCAAATGATTGTGATTCGAAGCCTCAATATCTCGAGGCAGTTGGCTTATCATTCCACTATGGTAGATATAAATGTACATGAATATGTTGTGTTGTACATGGTGCGTCCATCCCTCAGAAAGGGTCTGTCGCAGCTCTAGATTCTTCTTTTTTCTTCTCTCTCTTCCCTTCTTCCCGTCATAGCCCATATCCATTTTTCATGCATCATAGAATCATTCACCTCTTGACTCGCTCGCCCGATTTTGCGCTTTCAGGAACAATATCTCCCGCCATGACTTCCGCAGCAGCGCCCTCCTTCTCCGCCAACTTGGCTGACTCCGCACTCTGAGCTTCAGCCGCACCCTCGCCCTCGGTGCTGAGAATCATGAAGCGCTGGACCATTTCCTCCAGCTCCTTCTCGTCGCGAAACTTGGTCACCTTCTTCACGTTCTGGAGCGTCACAGGGGTCGAGGAGCGTCCTAATAGCCGGTCCCGCGCAAGAGTCTTGGCCGTCATCATGAAGCGAGAGTCCTTCTTTCCGTCGACAAACTCGAGGATTGCGCTCTCGCCCTGGTCGTACGTGTTCTTGGGCTCGGTGCGGACGACTCGAGTATAGCCTCCCTCGCGGGTCAGGTAGCGGTTCCGCAGCTCGCCAAAGAGCTTGGGCATGAGCAGATTCGGTGTCTGATATCATGCGGTAAGTAGCTGAGTCGGAGGAGGGGAAGAGAGGTTCAACGAACATAAAGAATACCCTGCGCCGACCTCCTGCACGGCTCATTGTTTCTTTTGGCGAGCGTTATTAGCTTTTCGGCGAGGCGCTGCGTCTCCTTTGCCTTTGCGTATGTGGTCTGGATGTGTTCATATTGCACGAGCTGGGTAACGAGACCTCGCAGCAGAGCCTGTCTGGCCGAGGAATTGCGGCTCAGATGCCGATACTTGACGAGGCCACCAGCCATTTGCGGCCAGCTGAAACTCGATGTGCGATTGAGGGTTGCAGGACGTAGGAATTGCGAATGCAGATGCGAATTGCCAGAGGATTCGGTCGCTTTTCCTCTGCTTTGCTTTTTTTTTTTTTGGCTGTCGAGGTCGAAACGTCTCACTGCCGCCGGGACTTTGTGGTGGGCTGTCTGTCGTCTGGTTGGCTGTAATTTTTTTGCACGTCTAAATTTTTGGCGGCGAATCTCGGGCCCAATCTGGAACGTCGAACGCTGGTATCGGCCGAGCTACGTCAAAACCAACCACCAAAAGCTCCAACATCGTCACTCTTTTCTTGTTCTACCGGCGCAGGCAAAAGTTTCCCCTGCGGCTTGGCCTGAGAAACACGCAGTTTTGCATCTTGTGGGAGCTGCGCAGCTCAATTGCACCATGAGAAGCCGCGCATAGGGCATTACACACAGCTGCACCTGTCGAGATTCGCCCCAGGCATTAATCTCTCTCTTTTCATCAGCCGCCCCCGTTCGCATTCGCATCGTCTCTCCAGCGACACCATGGGCTTCGCAACCGGCTTCGTGAGTCGACTCTGTGCCTTTTATTGTTGATCTTCACGTTGCGGCCGATTCTACTGTGCAATGCTTACATGTCTCTCTCTACATAGACCGGTGGCGTGACGCTCACCCTGTCCCTCGCCTACCTCTCTGTCCTCGCCCACCAGCGCAACCGCGAGGCCCAAAGCAAATCGCTGCGCACCCAAACGCTCATGATCCAGCACCTCCTCGATCCAATTCCCCAACCACTGCCCCCGACCCGATCCGAAGTCGCCGCTGCCCAGCGAGAAGCCGCCGTCGAGGTCGCCAAGCAGCGATGGAACTCCGAGGTCGAGAACGCTGTGCGCTGGGTGCAGCACACAGACTGGGACGAGGTACGTGAGGGCATGGAGGGCAGGCTCGCGTACCTGTGGGCCAAGGCCACGGGCCAATCTGTAGAGGAGGTGGAAAAGGCGAGGCGCTCTCTGGAGCCTGTGAAGAGGACGCACAAGGCTGGCGGCGAAATCGCAGCTGCTACGAGAGGAGCGTTTAGCCAGGCCAAGGAATCGACTGAGAGCGTTGAAATGACTGCGAGAACCGGGCTCTGGATGCAAGGCTGAGAACCAGAAAGGCCATCGAGGAGACGGCTACGGAGGCCAAGGGAATCGTTGGCGCAACTCTGGACAAGGGCCGAGAGAAGGCAAAGGAGATTGTGGGCAAGGCCAAGACTGCTGTTGGTCTAGCAGAGGCCCAGGTGCAAGAGATGACGGGTGACAAGGCCAAATCAACGCTGAGCCCTGTGCAGCAGGCTTTGAATCAACGATACGAGAAGCCCTCAAAAGACACACGGACGACAGCAGAGATTCTCAAGGAGAGATATGTTCCAATGGACAAGCGAGACAATTCAATTTTGCGAGGATTGTAAGAGGGTTACGGATTGTTGGGAGGGTGATATAAAAAAAAGGCGAATCTGAGCAAGGTGTCATTGGCACTTGATCAGGCTGGAAGCATCTATAACTTCATGTATGGCGCAGATAGACACTACAATGTACTACTACATCCCCTATTGTGTTGCGAATCTTAAGGACGGCATTTTTCTCGTTATGGGGATGAAAGGCGAAGGTGTGTAACCGATGATGACATTCCCCGGCTTCGTGGTAAACCGTGTGCACGCGAGAGACCACCCTGCTCCATTGACGGGTTATTCACGATGAGGAAGGCTCTTGTACGTATAAAGAGAAAATGAAATGCGGTCTGGAACCATGATGCATAAAACAAGAAGCGATAAAATTAGACAAGGCTCGGAAGATGACATTAATAGCTGGGGAGAGCGCGGAAGTGGTGGCAAGAATTGTGCCGCACCCTGCACCGCTGCAGAGCAGAATTGAGGTGTTATCGGAGCACCCCGAGCCAATGCCGGGCGTGATCCGGCTCCACGGACTCGTACGAGGATTCCCGAATGGTGCCGCACGCTATGAGCAAAAAGGAGGTGGTCTAGTGTGGCTTTGGCCGGTTCTATCTGAGTAATGTATACTCGGTACGTTTTCCAGCTGAAATATCTCGTTATTTCAAGTGCAATCGTGATCATTGTAGGAAGTAAGTCAACAATCATCATGACCGTATACACGTAATACGACACATGGATCAATCAGTTCCTCCGAGATCTCATCTTACTTCCCTCGGCAAGCAAGCACCTGTAAGCAAGCAGCTCGGCTCGGCACCGCCAAAACACTTGCAGGAGCGGTTGAGTGCTACATTCCTCTCTCTGCCCGCTAAAAGGCCGCTAAAGCCGTAGCGCATATTGGAAAATCCCCTCTGCTGATTGGCTGTCGGCTTGCGTATCGGGCGGGAAGTCGTACTGCAGCGCCCTTCCGAGGCAAGTTGCAGCACCATCAAAGTTCCTGCCTCCGCGGAGCCGCTGCTGCGCACAGGCAAAAAATCTGACTGCAGGTACGTCCCTCGAAACTTCTGGGGCCGACATCGTTTCGTCTTTTTTTTTTCTTCTTCTTCTTTTTATTCTCCTTCTTTCTTCCACACTTCAACTTGACTGTCATTATTTCGTTCCTCGATAGCCTCTCGCCTCTTGTTTGGTGCCGGCAGCTCGTTTCCTGCGGCCTTTTCGAGTCCTAGATTTTGTGCTGACCATCGGAAGGCGACCTTCCCATCAGTGTCACCATCCATAGTTTCCCGGTCCCACCAAACCATTACCACGAACTCGCACAGAGCCCAAGTCGCTCAATTGACCAGCGCAACATGTCCTTCTCCAGTCTCGTCCAGGAACTCAGCCTTCGCGATGCCAACAGTGCTCGCCGGTCTGGTCCTGCGCCTTCAGTCTCAACATTCGATGACCGGGCCTCTCACGTTTCTCGCACCATGTCTGGTTATGCCAGCACCGCAGCCACCAGCGTGAGCATCGCTGGCGACATCGGCAGCCAGCTTCACGGCGGCTACTTTCACCCTCTAGCTCGATCCTGGCAGTCTGAGCGCCAGCTGACCAAGGTAAGGCGGGATTCCCAACAATTTGGTCTGCTGCCTGTCTTTTTTCTGACTCTCTGCCTCCAGTCTATGCTCATCTACCCCATCTTTATTACCGACGGCGCGGACGACATGGTCGAAGTGGCCTCTCTTCCTGGCCAGTTCCAAGTCAGCATCAGCAGACTGACTGGCTTCCTCGAGCCTCTCGTCCACAAGGGACTGCGATCCGTCATGCTGTTTGGTGTCCCCATGAAGCCTGGCACCAAGGATGCCCTTGGCAGTGCCGCTGATGATCCCGAGGGCCCAGTCATCCAGGCTATTCAACTCATCCGCCGCCGCTTCCCTCAACTCTTCATCTGCGCCGATGTCTGCCTTTGCGAGTATACCTCCCACGGCCACTGTGGTATCTTGCGAGACGACAGCAGCCTGAACAACCAGATGTCTGTCGACCGCATCTCTGATGTTGCCATCGCTTACGCAAAGGCTGGAGCGCACTGTGTCGCTCCCTCAGACATGAACGATGGCCGTATTCGTGCTATCAAGCTGAAGCTGATTGAAGAGGGCATTGCCCACAAGACGCTGCTCATGTCGTACTCTGCCAAGTTTTCGGGTTGCTTGTACGGACCTTTCCGGGACGCAGCCGGCTCTGCCCCGTCATTTGGCGACCGCAGGTGCTACCAGCTCCCCCCTGGAGGTCGTGGCCTTGCTCGCCGAGCCATTATCCGTGACATGAACGAGGGTGCCGACATTATCATGGTTAAGCCTGCTGGCCAGTACTTGGACATTATCAGTGACGCCAAGGACCTTGGCAAGGACCTGCCCATCGCTGCCTACCAAGTCAGCGGCGAGTTCTCCATGATTCACGCTGCTGCCAAGGCCGGAGTGTTTGATCTCAAGGCCATGGCTTTTGAATCTACCGAGAGCATTCTTCGGGCCGGTGCCACCATTGTCATCAGCTACTTTACCCCCCAGTTCCTCGACTGGCTCGACAACTAATATTTCGGACGAAGAGATGAGAAAAATAATGGGCTAGCGTTGGAAGGAAAAAGGACAAATAAAATACCAGGGAAAAAAGAGCAGGCGTTTGTTGGCATTGCAATTTGATGGAGGCCAACTTTGTAACATGTGCCGTTAGAAATCTGCTTTTCACGTCTTTAGAGCGAGGCATGGGTTATGAACACGAGGGTTATGAAATGGTGTATACTTGAAGTTTTTTTTTTCTTTTTAATTCAATATCCTACTCATCAATTGAAACCATTCATGGTTGTGCTGACGTCTGTTTCTTTGCGCCTGGTTTCACTCTGCCCCATGATGTTGTACTATGGATTATGATATGAGATGCATATGAGGGCATTTGGGTTGGTTTGGTTTGTATTTTTTCTTGTACTTTTTTCCAATGGCTAGCCAATGCAGCTATTCTATCACGTATTCATCTCTGTGTCCCACCAATCACTGGAACACGCCAGTCTCGTAGTCAAAGACGGTGAGCTTCTCGACGATGGGAATAAGCTTGGCTACGAGGCTCTGGTGAGCAGGATCTTCCTTGAGATAGTATGCCCTGTCCTCGAAGGAGCCGAACTCGAAGCTAAAGCCATGAGTCAAGCCATTCTGCTCGCCCCAATTAGCCATGATCTAGGCCCATCTCCCCTTTTCATCTTGGGCAACCAGAGAAAACAAATGTTTCTGGTTCGGCCTACGGAGATGTTGGGACAACTTACGTTGCGGCCTTCGGGAGAATTGTTAATTCCGCCTGTGACGGACTTGATGTAGGGGGTTTTTGTGGTGGCGTGCAGACAGTTGTCCTTGAGGGCGAGGAGGCCTGCGTTGGCCTGTGGTGTATTAGTATTTTGTTTTGTTTCTTGCGATGGAGGGATTGTAGGAGGCTGTTGAGATTGAGGGATGGAGACGCACATCTGCAATGGCCTCGGGAGCGGCGTCTGCCTTGAAGGCCAGTAGGACGAGGTGGATGATGGCCATGTTGGGTTGGTAGTTGGTGTAGCAAATGTATGTAGACAGAGGATGAGAGAGAATGGTGGAGGATGAACAGTTGAAGTTATGGATTCTCAACCAACTGGTATATATATAGCCTGTTTACAAAGCGGAGATGCAGTCTAGCCTAGCAGCAAGGTGCCAGATTAGTAGACTCTGGGAATTCCCGTCTGTCCAACATTGATCATCAGACTGCTTGGCTATGCAGTCTAGCAGCAAGGTATACCGGATTAGTAGACTCTGGGAACTTCCGTCTATCTGATATTGATCATTAAATTCCTTGGCTATGCTTATCAATCTTGAACTTCTTTTTTGGCCACTCCTCCTTGGCGATCTGGTTGAAATACGGTAGATGGTTAATAATCTGTTAAAATTAGCCAGAGCAGGTACAATTGAACGCATATAGAAATTCGCAGGTCGGAGATCGACTTGTTGTTCCTTTTCCTCTTCCTAGCAGAGGCAACTTTGTCCGCGACCAGCGCAGCGGAAAATGGGACACGAAAAGGCTTTGGGGCATCTATCTGCGATCGGGCAAGTCGGGGATTCTATCCCTCTTAGTCTCCACAGGCCTTGAAAATTTCCTGGGATCGGACTTGTCAATGTACGAGTTCGGGAGAAACTTGTAGGCTGTCGGAGATATTCATGATTCGCCCGTACACTAGATTGATTAGATTGGCTGCGATGAGATTCGACCCTGGGGTGCAGACTTTATGCGAGATGGGCAACCGACCAACCAACAACATTACAATCATCTGCATATGCACGTCATGTTTACTTTTGTGACATTGACGGAGGGAACGAGGATCCTTTAAAGTACCTGTTATACTAATTGTAGAAACAACTACGATTCCATCGCCAGTAAATCGCCTTCACCCTTCTCTCATCATATGCTGTACTCTCTTCAACTCTAGTTACCATATTCTTGTAGCTTACTTCTATTGCTCACAAATAAAGTCCCTATTCATCAACTCTATTGCCGCTTACCCGCCCAAAACATTATTGGCCAGATATGCGCATCCTGTCGCAGTGGAGCAGATGACATTACATCCAACATCGTCCAGTACCGACATTCGTCCAAGTGCCGAAGATGGCACCATATGCTAAACGCGGGAAAAACAATTCCTGCGGAGGATTCGGCGTATGAGTCAACAATTGCCATGGTAAACCTCTACCATCTCGTCGTGCCTAGAATTTGCATAATTCTTAATACTCTACGGATGAATATTGCATCCAAGGAACTTGGCAGTCTAGCTACACTGGAAAGCAAAACATAGCCATGGAGGTGCATTACAGCGCCGACACGCCTTTACAAGTGAGAGAGTCCAAGGTAGGCTACTGAGCAAAGAAGGGGGAAATTACTACCAGAAAACAAGACAAAAAAACCAGAAAAAAATAAAGACAAACGTGAAAAGTCTTACTCAACTGCTAACGCGATACCTCGCCGTCTCGATTCTAGTACCCTCTCCAGCTGCTCACAGAAAATACTCCAAACGGCAAAAAGGTGCAGATTCTACTAGAGGAGCTCCATGATATATACGGGCTTTCATGGACCACTCACCTCGTCGACCTCGAAACAGACGAGCAGAAGAAACGCTGGTTCCTCCAGCTGAACCCAAATGGTATTTCTAAAATGCCCTTGACAGTGTCGCAAGCTCCAACAGTCTGACATCATCTAGGCCGAATTCCAGTCCTTCTCGATGTCGTTGAAGCGGCAACCGTTGTTTCCATCATGGAGAGCTCGGCCATACTCATCTACTTGCAGGAAAAGTACGATGAACGCAACGTCTTTGGCTTCGATTCCGCCCACGAAAAGAGCCAGGCGATCCAGTGGCTGTTCTTCTGGCATTCTTCGGCTCCGGTGCAAGGACACGCTCGGCATTTTATAAAAGGAACTGCAGAACCCATACCATGTACGTAAGCTCATCTTTTTCTTTTTCAAAGACAAAGGGAAAAAAGTCCAAAGACGTAGGCTCAACGACCAACAATAGACGCAGCGCAATATTTCGAAAGGGCTATGCTTCGCATATACTCCGTGCTCGAATCTCACCTCAGCGGACAGTACAACGGACATTCCGCATTGCCCCGTGAATACCTCGCCGGCGATGGGGTAGGAAAGTATAGCATTGCTGATATGGGCACCTGGCCTCACGTTCGAGGGTACCGGGCATTGGGATTCTCCGAAGAAACTGACATGCGGCCCAAGTTTCCGCATCTTCTACAGTGGATTGATCGCATAGCAGCAAGGCCTGGGGTACAGAAAGGTATCGACGCCGGCAAGTATGACAGCGAAGAGAACCCGGGGCTTTTAGTACGGGCTGAATAGGCAGGCCAGCCGGAATGATACGAGTACACGCAGATGGGGTATGATTCAGGTACTGAAGCATACTTCATATATGGGATTTTGACTAAGCGTAGCACTTTGGATCGTGGTAATGAGAAAAGTGTTCGATGTACCATCATCAGACGGGCTCTTGGGAGACACTGTGCGGAGAAGGTGTAATCAGCGTTATACTGTAGGTCAGACAACGGACCGTCCATTGATTGACACGAAGAGGAACTGGAGAATGCGATCGGCCATGGGTCCAGGGGGCTTTTTTCAGGGACACCGTTTCCATCTTTCTCGTGAGGCGTGAGTTTAGGATGCTCAACTGGATGGATGTGTCGCTAGCGTACGATGGGAGGCCAATTATTGCAGCTGGATTCGGCCAAAAGAAGGTTGATCAAACAATATCCATAGCTTTTCAGCCGCCCCTGGCAGTATGCGTAGCGTATGGAGTAGTGTAGTTGATGAAGCGGCAGGGGTTTGATTGTTCGATGACAGCAGGCGATTGATGGGTGCCACACCCTATTCTTTGTTAGCAACTGGCTGCTTCACTATTCTTTGTGAGATGTTCTGCATCTGGTCTGAAGACGGATGTGGTTACTCCGTAGATGCGCTGGTAATTTTGAGATTCCAGGGAAAGCAAGCAAACCAACAACACTTGAGCTGTGCTCTCAACTGTTTTACTCGTACAACAGCAAAAAAAAGGAGAACCAACGGCAAACTTCTTTTTGTACTCCGTGCTCCAGCCCAGGATGTTTGCGTCCATTTAGGAAGGGAACGGCGCCAAAGAGACACGAGTAGCACCAGCAATGTTCCGTCATGCGCCGATCGGTGGATGCATGAATAGCGGTGGCGCCGTGGGGGCCCGGCTGAACTTTGGGATGCTCGAGAGAATGCTCAAACGATTCATGACCAAAACATCTCCGTCCAATGCCTTTTTTTCTGAAGCATCCAGACATTGCGGCAGTGGTTGTTGGATGCGGAATCAAGATGATGCTGTATCTTTAAAGAAACACTTCACGGTACACCATGGGTTTCACTGGTCATCATACATATATATCCGTCCCCGGTTGAGATGCGAAACTCGTCGATCATGGTTCGACCATTTCGGGTTACCGGAAATTTCACAAACGATTTATCGATGCTGCCTCTAAGACCATCTTGACTTTTAAGATATTTTTTATTCTTATTTTTCAATTGCTAGTGTTATTCTCATTTGGACCCTTTGTAGATCTGGGGATACCAGCAAGAGATGCAACTTCCCGTCTACGATCCACGGCTTTTTCCTCGATGACATCCGGTACTTGTGTAAACGGGTACATGCATGTACCTGTCAGTCTGTCACAACTTGGTCGTCCATGCCTTCTTCATAAAATATTAAAAGTGAAAAGTGGAAAGTGGACTCGGGGCGCATGTCACAATCTTTGTCTCGTACAAGTACTTGCCCAAACTACACATTGATAGGCCTGGAATAATTGTGGAAATCCGAAACCTGCGTGCGGAAGGGGCATCTCACACGGATCGACATGGAAGGTATCGCCTTGGACTGGAGCTATTATGAGCAGGAGGCACCGATCCTCGCCTAGTAGCTTCACATCCTTTCCTTTCTCGTCATCTCCTTCTTTGTTCTCATTTCCCATGTAAACAAATGCTTTCTTTTTACCTCTTCTTCTTTTGCTTCCTTTTCCCTTCCTTTTCTCAGTCTTTGTCTTTCTTTCCATCTTCAGTCCCTCTTATACAATCTGCGGGAGAGACAACGACAGAGAGAGTCCGGGTTACCTCTCCTCTGCCCTCTCTAGTCGCTTGCCTCGTTCCCCGACTGGTTCGCCTTTCCTGTACCCTCTTTCTTATCGAGTCTGTTTTTCGGTTTGCATTTCAGCGCACCCTTCTTCCTTTGATCCTGTACGAGCATACACACGCCAATGAAAACAGCAGAAGGATCGTGCCACTCGCTTCAGCAACCGTTCATTACCTACAAGAAGCCGCAGATTGAGCGTATCTCGATATCTACGAGTCTCGTGATTCGAGTTATCCATCTCGCTCTCCGCACAGGACGAGCCCCAACCCCTAATTATCTTACTGCGTGGCAATGAGCCATCACAATTCTACCAACGATTTACCATCAGAAGAGAAGATGGGTCTTCTAGACGAAAGACGGGGTTCGGATGCCGCAACAGACGTCAGTGACAGCAGTACTGGTACTGCGACTGGCGCTGGTATAGCCACAGCTCCGGCCTATACCGACGGTCATTTTCAATTCAGTCTTTTAGGCCCTTCAACTGATTCTCTGAAAGCGCCCTTCGGATACATTCGATCAACGCCATGGCGGATTTTTGTCGTCCGCTTCCTAGTCTTTCTCACACCCAGCTTCCTGCAAGGTCGTCACGCTCGCGAGCAGATATGCCCGGCTAAACTTGCTCCAACTGCCTACCTTGATGGCATGCGCGGTCTAGCAGCACTCTTCGTCTTCTTTTGTCATTACTTTTACCAAGCATTCACTATCGCCGAGGGATGGGGTTGCGGCGAGACCAACTACCACATTCTCAAACTGCCATTCCTTCGTCTTTGGTACCAAGGCCCTCCGGCCGTCTGCGTCTTCTTTGTCATTTCTGGATATGCGTTATCATACCGACCTATGAAACTAATTCGAAACGGAGCTTGGTCTGATTTCGCCAATACCATGAGCTCGTTAATATTTCGGCGTGGAATTCGTTTATATCTTCCTACTGCAATCTCAACTTTCATGATTATTTGTTTCTTGCGCATCGGCGCATACGAATGGACTCGAGATTTTGCCAACGATCGAAAGTACATGAAAAACATTGTAGAGCCGCATCCGGGCCGCATGGAACATGCATATGCCCAATACAAGGATTGGCTATTACACATGTTTAGATTTCTCCAAGTCTTCAGCTGGGACAAGTTTGGCGGAAGTACCTGTAAGACGAAATGATCTTTATTCAACATATTTTCTAGAAAAGTATACTAACACGCTCTTTCCAGCTTATGACGTCCATTTATGGACAATTCCCGTCGAATTCCGATGCTCGCTGTACCTCTTTCTTACCATTATCGGCACTGCCCGCCTGCGTACTTCGGTGAGATGGCTCACTGTTGTCTTCGTTATGTGGGTTACCTATCGCAACAGCCGATGGGAACTTTTGCTATTCTTTTGTGGGATGCTTATTGCCGAGAATGATCACATCCGCGGTGCGCACGTCCCGGCATCTAACCCAGCCCTGCCCATGGAGGAAAAGCCTCGCTCGACCAAGACCAAGCTGTGGCCCATCTTCTGGGCCCTATTCAGCATTCTTGGCTTGTACTTGATGTGTCAGCCGGATGGTCGAGGTGAAATTACCCCTGGATGGATATGGCTGTCCTCCCTCATACCCAAGTGGTGGAAGGAAGAAAGGTACCGCTATTGGCAGTCGACTGGTGCCGTCGTTTTCATTATTGCTGTGAGCCATTCACCTCGATGGCAACGCTTCTTCAACTTGCCAGTGGTTCAGTACTTTGGCAAGATTTCCTACGCCCTCTACCTTATGCATGGACCAGCCATGCATGTTGTAGGCTACCACTTTGAGAAGTGGGCATACGGCCTGACTGGAGTGCAAGGCTACTGGTATAACGCGGGATTCATCCTGGGGGCGTGCTTCTGTATCCCCACGGTCGTGTGGTGGGCCGATATCTTCTGGAGGGCGGTTGACATTCCGACTGTCAAGTTTGCCAAGTGGTTTGAGAGCAAAGTAATTGCCAAAGAGTGAGCTTAGACGAGGATATTTACAGAGAGAAAGGGGAAATGGTTTCTTTAATTCGGATGCATAAACTAAGAGCTTGAAAGTTTAGACGGCGTTAACAGCGGGGTGTCAATTTGTTTCCAATATGGACTTGATTTTCTCATTGATCATCACAGCCGAGGAAGATTTCTATTTGGTATTATATCTTTATAAAATTCACGTTCTTCATCCAAGTACAGTGCATAAACTGCAAGGGGTATGTCATAAACCTATTTTCTGTAGCAAAAACAAATTTGTTAGAGTCTATACAACATGTAAAGCTAGGGGCATAGCTCGGAGAGTGAGAGTAAAGAATTGTGAAAATGGGCGTACACATCTAATGATTTGCTCTTACTTGGAATCTGACAAGGGTCATTGTTTCTCATCCCGCGAGTACACTCTTCTTCCCGCCACCCAAGTCTCTCTTACTTTGAGTGTGCGAAGCTTCTCGACATCCATGTCCTCCAGCGGCTCATCAAGCACAACCCAATCCGCAAATGCGCCCCGCCTGATTGAGCCTGCGTACTGCTCGGCAAATGCTCCATACGCAACATTCTGTGTGAACCCCATAAGGGCCTCGTCCAAGCTCAGAGTCTCTTGTGTTTGCCATCCCTGGGAGGGATTTTTCGGGTCAGGCCCTAATCCAGTGTGCGGGTTCTTCCTCGTGACCGCAGCGTAAATACCTTGGAACGGGTTTGGCGGTTCGACAGGGAAGTCGCTGCCAAGGATGGGCTTGATATCGAGAAGAGACTTCATGCGGTAGGCTTCCTCCTGAGTTCGCTTTGGTCCGAGCCTCTCCTCGGCGTACTTCATATCAGACGTGGCGTGGGTGGGCTGAATGGAAGGGATGATGCCGAGAGCGTGCATGCGCTTCTGGTCATTGGGGTGGATAATCTGGGAGTGCTCGATGCGGAACCGGTACTTGGATCGACAATCGGCAAGATCTTCCTGTCCACAATGCTCTTTCAAGGCTGCTTCAAAGGCATCAATGGCATTGCGGTTGGCCAGGTCTCCTATGGCGTGGATGTTGACTTGGAAGCCCTCTCTAGCCCAAGCCTTGGTCACTTCTGTAAGGGCTGACGCATTGATTAAGAGAGATCCGGAAGTCCAAGGGTGATCACTATATGGCTCAAGCATGGCACTTCCCCAGCTTCCCAAAGCTCCGTCTTTATTAAAATAGAATAATGTTAGCACCGCAGCAGATCTCCTTGAAGTTGAGGAACTCACCAGCGAATAGCTTGACGCTGCGTAGTCCAAACATGCCGTTTGAAAGAGTAATTTGAGAAATGTCTTCGGGGCAAAAGGTGTTTCTCTTTGCACACTCCAGCATACTGTAAACTCGGACAGTCCAGTCTGGAGAAGTCGCCAGTTCTGAATACAGACGAGCGTTGTCTGCCGTCACACCGGCGTCGTGCATTCCTACTAGGCCAACCTTGTTCAACTCTTTCATAGCGGACTTGACGGCTCGAGCATTTTCTTCCTCCCCAGGCTTCGGCCATAGGGCCATAATCATGTCCATGGCATTATCACAGAAGACTCCAAGGCCAGGATCACGAATGACATCACCCCCGGGAACGTCTGGGATTTCCTCTGGGAGGAGATTCAACACTGACTGTGAAACCCACGAGCAGTGAACATCAATTCTGTCCAGCATCATGAAAATTCCTCTAAGCTCGTCATCTTGCTCAATATCCTCCTGAATAATCACTTGTTAGCAGAGCGAATTCAAATGATTTGTATGGAAGTCATCAACTTACAGCAGTAGGCATGCGTCCAAAGGCAGATTGGTCCCATCCAATGCCGCGAAGCCACTGGCCTTTGGTACCTGCTCCGGGGTTTGCGGCAAGGTATGTCTTGATGCGATCTCTCACTTCATCCAGCGACTTGGAGCCAAAAAGATCAACCGAGTGGAGAAATTCTCCATACTGCAGCAGATGCCCATGGCCGTCCCAAAGACCAGGGATCGCATAGCCGTCTGAAACGGTAATGTCGGCTCCTTTCACTTGGTGCAGAGAATCCTTGCTATCCTGGGTCCAGACGTAGCGAAACATGCCATCCTCCACCGAGAAACATTCAGCAGACGGATGTGCGGCATCATGAGTCCTCACGCTCTGGTAGCAATATACTGGAAGAGGTTCGTTGTGAACCCCCGTGAAGAGAAACGGATGTTGCTGGAAGGAGTATGCAAAAACCGCGGCTGCAATAGCTGAGATGATGGAACCCCAGCGAAGGAGCGGCGATAGAGCCATTTTTCTCAGAGTTGGCGTTGATTTTGCAGGCTGGATATGGCAAAATCCCCCAAGTTGGTGCTTATATCTAATTTTTTCTCTCTTATAGTTTCGGAATCACTGAAATAGCATGGCTTACGCCAAAAGCGCTGGTGTATTACATGAAGGGCACGAAAAGTGGTCCTGGAAATGTTAATAGTACGCCTTTTTTGAGAAGCATTTCTTTTTTTTCTTTTGGTTTCCCGACCGTTGTCCGAGACATTTTTTGGTCCCTTGCAGTGCGACACCCTATCTCTGGCCAAAGGATTGCGATATCGATTTTGATTTGTTGAATCCATGGCTATTTTGCCGCTGATCAGGGACAGGCTTGCGGACACTAGCATTGAGTTGGAGGCATGGCGGGGTGAAATGGCGTCGAAAAAAAGGAGGGGCAGGCTGTTGAAGAACCCCTCATTGGGGTTTGGGGTTGCGCGATGGCCTTTTTGTGAGGGTTGTTGATGATTCGTTTGCTGGACTGTCAAAGTGATTTTGCTGTTTGTTTGTTTGTTTGTTTGTTTGTTTGTTTGTTTGTTTTGTTTGTATTGGAACAATGCGATGGGCAAAATAGAAGTTTGGCGGTGAATCACGTGTGCAAGCGATGGTAATGACATCTTCTAGGAAAGGAAAGAGCTTAGGGACAGAGGAGCGACTTGCCGTTTGTCACATTGATTGCAATTGCACTAGCAAACCACCAAATTATTACTTCGTATTACTTCGTATTCTTACTTCTCTCACCTTTACAACTTCTCCTTGTTCTTGACCGCTTACCGCGAATAAACAGCATCTTTTGGGAGAAAAAGAAGAGACAACTCAGAACACGGTCGAGCTACTCTTGTCAAAAACCTTTGACTGATATCCAACAAAATCACAGCCATGGCTACACCGTCTTCACCAGCCCAGCTCGACGAGCTCGTCCGGACTCGTGTCGACAAGCCCATTTCTCCTGAGATTCTCTTCTCCATTCTCTCCTCGGCACCCTTCATCCCCACCAAGACGCTCATCAACGCCCGTGATATCGGCGCTGTGCCCGGCAGCAAGATTCCCTCTGGGCGCATCTTCCGCTGCGGCACCCTGGAGTACGCCAGCCATGATCCCGACACCGTGGCCTGGATCAAGGCCAACGTCCGCCGCATCTACGACCTTCGCAAGCCACTCGAGCGAGAACACGGCCCTGACCCTGAGATTGAGGGAGTTGAGAATGTCTGGTTCCCCGGGTCGCAAGAGTACAAGACGCCGAGCTTGGAGGATTTCGCCAAGGGGGATGGCAGCGCCGCCTGGAGGGACCAGTACATGGCGGTTGCTCTCACCTATGCGCCGACATACAAGGCCGTCCTAGAACACATCAGAGATAGTCCTACGGAGCCATTCCTCTTTCACTGCACAGGTAGGCAATTCTTCTTAGCTACAGACTCTGTCCTCGTTACTAACACCGTAAACCAGCCGGCCGTGACCGCACCGGAGTTCTCGCCGGTCTTCTCCACCACCTCGCCGGCACGGCCACTGACGATGCGGTTCGTGACTACATGCTTTCCCGAATCGGTACCGAAGTCGCTCGCGAGAAGCTTCTAAGATTCGCCATGGACAGCGTTGGCACCAACGATATGGAGACACCGGGCTTCTACAACCTCGTTGAGCTGCGACCGCAGTACTGGACTGCCTTTGTTGGAGGTCTCGAAGAGCAGTTTGGTGGCTGGGACGGCTACGTGACCAAGGTTCTGGGGCTGTCAGAGGAAGATCTTGTTACTGTGAAGAAGAACATTCGTTCTTGAGTTTTGCCATGATGACGAGAGAAGAAGTGGCAGTTGTCAATCTGTTTTGCATTGTTGTGTGTGATACCATAGACGTTTGATGACGTTGAAGAATGGTTATACTGAGAACTTCGACTCTGTTGAACATCAAAGTCCCGTTACACAAAAGCCTCTCAAGTTCGGTAAAAACATTGATCCGCAACTATCCGTACTGTCTGTACCTATTCTCACACATGTGAGTACGCCGGTCTCACACAACCCCACCTCCGGGATGGAGCCTTACTCAACTCCGTAACGGCTAACCATGGCGGCCCAAACAGTTACCAAGACTTGCAAGACCAGGACTCATGATGACTACACTGTGGGATGGGTTTGTGCCCTATCTAAAGAGCAGACCGCGGCCACGGCTATGCTGGATGAGAGGCATGATGATCTTCTGAAGCCGCCAAATGACCCAAATACATACACCTTGGGGTCGGTTGGCAAGCATAACATTGTTATAGCTTGCTTGCCTCAAGGTGAGATTGGTACCAGCTCAGCAGCGACTTTTGCGACCTGGATGATCTCCACTTTTCCATCGATCAAGTTTGGCTTGATGGTTGGTATTGGCGGAGGCATTGCCCCCAAGGTTCGACTTGGTGATGTGGTTGTCAGCACTCCGACTGGCCAGTACCCTGGAGTGGTTCAATGGGACTACGGCAAGGTAGAGAAAGGGGGTGAATTCAAGCAGATTGGATCACTGAATAACCCACCGGCTCTCCTCCGCACGGCCTTGACCAAACTGATGACGGAGAATGAGATGAGCGGGTCTAAGATACCCGAGTATCTTGACGAACTGAGACAGAAGTGGCCGAGACTCGTGTCTAAGTATACTTGGTCAGAGTCACTTGAAGATCCTTTGCATACTAATGACAGTCACGGCAGCCAGCAGGCTATATGTTCAACATTTTTGAACGTGGTCCTGTCACTTCTCAAATGGCTCTTTGGCTTGTGGGCTATTCGTCCCTCTGACTGTGGAGTCGAGGGAGGTCCAGATCTCCGCCCCCCTGCGGCCGATGGAGGGGAGAGGAAGCCGAGAGAGACACGCGTGCATTATGGCTTAATCGCCTCCGGTAACCAAGTGATCAAGGACGCCGAATTTCGTGACCGCCTTAACCAGCGCTATGATGGGAATGTGTTGTGCGTCGAAATGGAGGCCGCAGGATTGATGAATAACTTCCCATGTATTGTCATTCGGGGCATTTGCGACTATGCCGACTCGCAAAAGAACAACGACTGGCAGGAATACGCTGCAGCAGTAGCTGCGGCGTTTGCAAAGGAACTTTTGCACTACATTCAACCACGCGATGTTGATGGAGAGCGCCCAGTGAGAGACATAATTAAAGAGGGTTTGTTATTCCAACTTCCCCAGTTAAGCGGATGGCAGATCTCTGATTAATATTGATAGTTTATAATGACTTTGCGCACATCAAGGCTAAGCTGGATGGAAAGGATGACGTTGAAATCCTTGATTGGCTTACACGCACCGACTACGGCCCGCAGCAAAGCGATTACTTGAACAGACGGCAACCGGAAACCGGAATCTGGTTTCTCGAGTCGGTAGAGTTCCAAGATTGGCTTGCTACAAGCAAGCAAACGCTGTTTTGTCCAGGCATCCCCGGAGCAGGGAAGACTATTCTGACGTCGATTGTGGTCGATTACCTTTGCTCAAAGTTTTACGACGACTCGAAAATCGGTATTGCCTACATCTACTGCAACTTCAAAAAGCAGGAAGAGCAGAAACTTTACAATTTATTAGCAAGTGTACTAAAGCAACTGAGTGAAAGCCAGCCGTGTTTACCAGAAAGTATTAGAAGTCTTTATAATCGCCACAAAGCTAAACGAACGAATCCTTCCAGTACCGAAATCTTGACGGTTCTTCAGTCTGTGACGGCGATATTTTCAAGAATCTTCATCGTCGTCGACGCTCTTGATGAATGTCAAGAATCCAGTGGCTGTCGGGCGAGATTTATCTCAGAACTCTCTAACCTTCAAGCGACTAATGGAGCAAACATCTTTGCGACATCGAGGTTTATCCCGGATATCATGGATAAACTCAAGGGAAGCAGAGAAGTTGAGATCCGTGCTCATGATGAGGATGTGCGAAGATATTTAGAAAGCCAGATAATGCAGTGTGGTTCGGCACTCCTAAAAACACGTTGTGAAGAAGTTACAACAGAGATTACAAAGGTGGTTAAAGGAATGTAAGTTTCTGTTTTTTTCTATATTTATAAATCTTCGTAGTAAATAACATTTACGCAGGTTTCTCCTCGCACAGCTTCATTTCGAAACTATCAAGACCCAAAAAACATTGAAGAAAATTAAGACTACACTAGCACACTTGCCTGCCGGGCAGAAAGCATATGACTCTGCTTACGAAGAGGCTGTACGAAGAATCGAGGGTCTCGATTTAGCATCCAAGGAGCTAGCATGGCTGGTTCTATCATGGATTACTTGCGCAAAAAGATCACTTGCCACAAAGGAGCTTCAGCACGCCCTTGCGGTAGAAAGAAGCAAGACTGAATTAGACGAAGAAAATCTCGTCCAGATCGAAGACATGGTCTCGGTATGTGCTGGACTAGTCACTATTGACGAAGAGAGCGGGATTATACGATTAGTCCACTACACAACTCAGGAATACTTTGAGCGGACGCAGAATCGTTGGTTTCCAACTGCACAGACCGAAATCACCACGGTTTGCGTCACCTACCTCTCATTCAGCGTTTTTGAGACTGGGTTATGTGAAACGGACGAGGAATTTGAGGAGCGATTGCAATTGTTTCCGTTCTATAGCTATGCCGCACGCAGCTGGGGGCTCCATGCTCCCAAGGATGAAGCAAGTCAAGAAGTCACCGAGTTTCTCAAGAATCAAGCCAAGGTTGAGGCATCGAGTCAAGCGCTGATGGTCACTGAGAGCAAACACAGTCAATACATGCCAAAGAAGATGACCGGATTACACTTGGCAGGCTTCTTTGGATTGAAAAAGGCCACAGACACACTCCTTGAACTTGGACATGGCCCAAACGAGCAAGATACTTATTACCGAGAGCCTTTGTGGTATGCTGCCCAGAACGGACATGAGGCCCTCGTCAAGTTATTGTTGGCACGCGGAGCCATTGTGAATGCTACTGATCATTTCGGACAGAGTCCACTCTTGGTAGCAGCTGAAAACGACTGTCAAGGAGTCGTTGAGCAGCTACTAGAGGCAGGAGCCAATAATAATTTATATAGCCTCTCGGAACAGAGTCCGCTCTCAGCAGCAGTTTTCTACGGCCATCAAGAGACCGTTGAGAAGCTATTGGCAGCAGGAGCGGATGTTAATTATACTGGCGGAGAAAGTCCACTCTCAGCAACAGTTACAGCCGACTTTCAAGAGATGATCAAAACGGTGTTGGCAGCGGGAGCGGGTGTTGATTTCACAACCGCAGACAGTGCACTCTTAACAGCAGTTAAGCAAAACCATCAAGGAATTATTGAAAAGCTGTTGGCAGCAGGGGCAGATGTTAATGCTCTTACTGGTCCTGGGGAAACTGCGCTTATGGCAGCAGTTGAGAACGGCCATCCAGAGATTGTTAAAAAGCTGTTGGCCGCAGGAGCGGATGTTAATGCTCTGATTGGTTTAATTTTTAAGAGGACTGCACTTATGACAGCAGTTAGAAACGGCCGCCAAGAGATTATTGAGAAGCTATTGGCAGCAGGAGCGGATGTTAATGTTGTTAATGATCTTGGGCAAACTGCGCTTATGGCAGCAGTTGAGAACGGCCATGTAGAGATTGTTGAAAAGCTGTTGGCAGCAGGGGCTAATGCTAACTTTGATGGCCGTAGGGGACAGCATCTACTTGAGTTCGCAGGTAAGAGAGGTTACCAAGAGATTGTTGAAAAGCTGTTGGTAGCAAGAGCCCAGCAGTAACTAGTATTTACATGAAAATGACAATTACCACCAGAGAATCATACACATTGTTTTCGTAAAGGAAGCCAGATTCGCACAAATGCTCGATAACGTTGAAGAAATGATAAGAGGTAGAGAGTCACTACGGGGCACATCATTCCGGAAGAGACAGCTCAGTGTCAAACGTCAAATCATTTCGGCGTTAGGCATACGACGACCGCCATGTATCTCATCTGTTCCATGTCCATAGTAGATCAAGAGGAACTTGCTTTGTACTTTCCCTCCCCAATATAAACACAGCCTTTAGCCCTTGCATCTTGGGCTTACCGCTTTTCCCTCATTCCTCCCGCAACCTGACAGCCCATTTCCCGCCATGTTTGACACCATGTTAAGGGCATAGGATAAAAACCGAAATGTCGTCTCAAATCGATCCAATAAGGCAAAATTTGCCGTTGCAGAAACATCGCTTTTGAAATCAAGCATCTTATTGGATATTGAATACATACGCATGCGTATAGAAGCAGGGCTAACCTTAACCCTGCATCTTCTTTCTCTTGCCAATCTGGGCAGAGAAGCCCGTCTTGATGGCCGTGACACTTCGTCGTGAAGCGCAGTTGTTGCAGGTGATGAAGTACAGACGGTTCTCACCCTTGTTGAGCTCGGTATCGGGGGACCTGCAAGTTTTGCAGGTAACGTACTCGACTGAGAAACAGTTAGTATGACATTATTTTACCAGAGAAGGAGTGGATAGCAAATGGAAAAGCAAGGGGTGTCGGTAGGAGTAAAGAGGATCCTCGTCTTGGGCCTGGGATGGACAGTATGAGGCGCCTCCCTCCACTCCACTCCACCGCCGGTGCGTGACGGGGTAGACGTACTGATGTATTTTCTGACGACGTTTTCGATCTGCTTCTGCTGGAATCGGCCCTTGATGACCAATCTCCTACTTCCGTCAACAGAGCCGTTTGTACCCAATTCGGCAAAGAGGTAGGCGGTGAGATGTTCTTCGGTTCGCTTCATGCGCTTGCTGATGTCGGCAATGTTGGCAAAGACGGTTTTCCTGTTGCCTTCACGCATGCACTGGGGAGGGGGGATCTTGTAGCTCTTGGTGCCGCTGAGCGAGTGGTCGGGGTTCTTTTGTGATAGGACGGTGAAGAAGCGGGAGAGCAGCATGGTGTAGGGGATTGTCTTGGACTCGTCGTGGGTCCAGACACCGGTGCCCGTCTCCATGTCACCCTCGTCCTCCTGAGCTGCCTCATCGGCCTCCTCGGCGTCCTTAACCTCGAGCTGCTTCAGCTTGGCAGTGAACTCATCTTCCTCGGCACCTTCGGCCTTCTTGACCTTCTTCTTCTTCTTCTTCATGGTCAGGTCGAGACCTCCATCCTCGGCGGGGGCGGCGCCATCCTCAGCATCGGCATCGGCGTCGAGGCCCTCAACCTTCTTCTTCTTCTTCTTCTTTTTCAGGAGAGACAAGTCAAGGCCGCCATCTTCGGGAGGGGCAAGTTCGTCGGCGGCGGCTTGAGATGAAGTATCAGCAAAGGCTTCGAGGGCGGCAGACAGAGGCGGCGTACGAGGCGTGTGTGACTGCGCCGTCTCCTTGGGTTCCTCGACAGCACTCATGATGGTTATTGAGCCGTCGGTCTCGACTACGAGTTGCTCGTCGGTGAAGGCAACGGATTTACGGGACGGCTTGCGTTCGAGTTGGTCCTGCGTAGTGGGGAAAAACAAGGAGGGAAAACGTTAGCAACGCCGAATGGCTTTTCTCGTGAAGGAATGGAAAAGTTGAACGGAGGTAGAGGCAAAGGCAAAAGCAAAAAAAGGCAAAATCTCAAAGGGGATTAGGCTGGAGAGTGGTACAGTACTGATGATGCCTGGTGATTTGTGATGCCCGTCGAATGGCAAAGGCTGTGACTCAGAGGTATGACAAGGGAGGAAGAATCATCGGGTGGATGAACAAAATGTCCGCGGTGAGTGTTGGTGGGGTAAATTTGCAGCGATTGGGGCTATTTTTTTTGCGTGGCCGGTGCTGGACCTTGTGGGCTGTGGGAGGAAGAAAGAGGGGCAAAAATGGTGTAGGGAAAGGCAGAGGCAGACCAGAGCAGAGCAGTTGGAGTGGCAGCGCCAGGGCTAGCTTGCTTTGCTTGGTCCAGGAGGCAAAGAAGGTTTCCATTGAAAACGGAGACACCCTCTTGGGTGGTTGTACCCAACTGTAGTGGTGCAGCGGAGGGTGGCAGACGTCAGACTTACCAGTACTTCGTTGTCCATGATTGCGGTGGTTTCTTGACTTTTTTGCCTTGCAAGTTTGTCCTGCTTGTGCTTGGCTTTGTCCCTCGACAGCTCACTAGAGAAAAAGCCCCTCTCTGTGCACAGCGTCCGTCTCAATCGCTCAGTCCTCCTTTGCTTGCGTCGCTGCTTGATAACGGAAGCTGGCCGTTTATAGGCGCCGGGATGTCGAGTCGGCGGGCGATGGCTGACGCTTTGCAGGCAAATATGCGCGTGTCTGCACCAAGATGGCGTTTGCTGCAGAGGTCTCACTGGTCCTTGTCGTATGCAGAGGGAAATGTCGAGTGAGCAGCGCTGGGTGAAGAGGTTGAGAGTTTGAGTCAGCTGCACGTCATGTCATGGGCCGTTTGTTTGGGCCGATAATTCATGGAGCTGCTGGGCACTGAGCTGATGGCACGGGAGTCGCACCAAAGAAGGAGGGGTGTCACGTGAAGCCTGTACGATAAGATAACAGATGCCATGCCAATTGAAGTTGCTCCTCGTCTAGCCCACGGTACGTACCTCAGGCCTGAACGGAACTGAACTGCAGCGCTGCAAACCTCCCGCGGTGGGCCAGTTGCAGCCCTTTGGCATCAGTAGATCGGAACAAGCTCCACTGCGATTGCGAGACTCAAGACCGTTCACGACGTCCATCCGCAGAGACGATTCAGATCCAGCAAGTCGCCTGTGTCTCCATTCATGGCCTAAGATCTCCGACGCCGCCGTAAAGCGACCTCTCGTTCTTCCCATCCGGCCTCTCTCTCCATAGAACAACCACAACCATCCCCTCTCTCTCTCGGAGCCTCGTCGCAATGACCTCGGACGAGTCCCTCATCGACCTCCACGCCTCCTCCATCACCGACGACAAAGACGACGTCGACTCTCTCCCTTCCGATTCCACCAGCGATCTCTACTCCGAGGCCGACTCCGAGGCGCAGGCAGAATGGGACCGCAGCCTTGAGCAGCTCCAGCTCCTCCTCACCATGATTCTTGTGCCGTGGATGGGGAAGCTCTTTGGCCGCAAGTTTGCCTATTGGAGTGAGTTGTGCCTCTTTTTCCCTCTGTACGGCTCGGCTGCTGACGATTGTTCTCGCGCGCTTAGGCTGGGGTAAGTACATGAACTGGGTGCACAACGTAGACGTGCAAATTACGAACAAGAAGTCGTTCAATGCTGCTGGCGCTGTGGCCGCCACTTTATAGCCATCAGTTGGATTCAAGATGATTCGGCGTTTTTGGATCGACTGTTTGTCCTCGCAGGCTGGGAATGGGAATGCATAGATTGACTCCGGTTCGATATATAAACATCAATCCTATACAGCATCAAGAGGCACCGCTACCACATTTTTGGCCAAACTATGACCAAGGCCTTGCAAATACATGCTCGGAAGCATGAAGAGAAATGGGAACGGGCAACGAATAATGTATATATAAACGTGACTTTGTTATTCACCCCTCAATTACTACATTAGTTATCATTTCCATAATACTGTCCCTTTCCTGCCAACCCTTGGCAATACCAATCCCATACCGAATATTGCCCATCGTAAATGTACGTGCTAATACAGCGTGACTTCATATACCCGCCCCAAACCCATCAACTTGACACCCATTAAAACATGTTGGCTTCTTCCAGACAAAGCTCTACTCGCGTTTGTTGAATTGAGATACCATCTCCGCATTCAAATCTAGCTCCCTCAATTGCTAGGTGATCCACCGGGGACAAAAAATCCTGTTGATCAACAACAATATTCCCTTCATAGCGACAGAGCGAGAAATGTGAGGGAAAAGGACAGTGGAGGCTCCTTGTCTAGACCTGCGACATGGCAGGCCGAGACGATCGCGAAGAGCGGGACGTCCGGATCGAGCCGCCAAAGCCGCCGCTGCCCTTGGAATCCAGGATAGTGATGGCCAAGAGCAAGCTGAAGCACACCCAGAGGAACCACATGAACGCCGTGCTGGCCTGGATCTCACGGCACCTCCTCTCGTCATGGTGAGAGCCGAAGCCGATCCAGTCGCTGGGCAGGTGAGCGCCGGAAATGTTGCCGCAGTTGGGCGCTCGCAGCTCGGCGGCCAGCACAATGGCGCAGATGAAGGTGAGCAGCGTGGCCAGGCCGTCCCAGAAGACGAGCGCAAGGGGCACGGCGAGGCTGACGACGAAGACTGCGAGCAGGCCGTAGAGGAGCGCAACCCACGACCAGGCGGCGACGAACATGGTGAAGTTGATAGTCTTCATGTGGCCGTTGACATTGGCGGCGATGACGTTTCCGATGAGGGCGGTGATGAGCAGGGTCCAGACGAGTGCGATGATGCGCAGGAGGATCTTGAAGAGGTTGGACATGGTGGCGGTGAGGTCCAAGCTTCGATGTTACGGCTTGGTGTTGATTTGTTTGTTTTTTTAATTCAAGTTCAATTGGCGATCCAACAGTCAGTCGCGAATGGTGGGAATAATCTTCCGCAGACCAGGCAGGCAGGGGGGAGGGCGTGTCTCTTGTCTGCGGGTTTCTTTTCAAGCGGCGGAAATGCCTGTCCGTGCAATGGGGAGCTGGTCGGCGCCAACCGGTGAAGCACACAATAGCGAGGCTAAGAAGCGTAGAAGCACCTGACAGCTAAGCGTATGATGGTGGCGATGTTGTGTTTAGCTTGGAAATAGAAATCTGTTACGGATTGATTCAATTGAAGCAGAAGAAAAAAAAAAAGATGACGCTGCACACGAGAACCGTCGAGGCAGAGACGCAGGCGATTCGAGTGGGAAAGGCGTGATGCAAGAGTGTCGACCGAGCAACCACGGAAAGGAAGCTTATAAGGTGAGATGGGCGGGCAGTGACGTTGTGGGGAGGGAGCTTCGATCTACCTAAGCTGGGGGGAGGACCGGGATGTAAAAAACAACCAAGGACAAAACAAAAGTACAGTCTCTGCCAATCGCGGAGCAGCTGTACCTCCTGCGTGTCTCAAAAATGGCCAGACGAAGGAGTAGCTTGATGCGTCCTTGTGCTGCCGGAGTCCTCGGCACTTGCGGGAGGGCTTGCATGACGTTTTGCATCCGGGCGTCGATCAAAAAGTGTCAAGTGTGAAGCTTGTTTTGGTTTTTCGCCTGTGACTTGCTACCCATTTTTTTGCTTTGCTTTTGGCAGAGAGTTATGGTAGGGGAGAGTCTAAAAATGCCCTTTAAAACACCCTGACGTCACACTCTGTCTCAGGCGACAAGAGTCCAACAAGAAGCATTCGATCCTTCATGAGAAAAGAGAAATAAAAAAGATAAAAATAAAATATAGCCACCAGTGTTTGTCTCAAATCTTGACCTGTTCTGACACAAAATTGTCTTGGCTGCCCGCATTGTCGCGGATTGGAGCCATTGGCTGCAGCTGGACCCTACATGAGACCAGATTTCCCTGGTTGGGAATAGTCGCGCGGCTGCTCGTTGGCCAGAGGACAAATCCATGTCGTCATCGCCATTATTGGCCGGGAAGCGTTTCCACGCCCGAAACGGATCCAGCTGGGCAGGACGTGTGTGATGCGTGATGCAAAGGGAATGTTGAGAGGTGAAGGCGAACTGTTTACGTTGAACTGAGCACAGCATGTGAAGAGGTACGAGTGGCCAATCATTGCGCCGCCCATGGGACCATTTTCCAGGACCTCAGCTGAGGCAGAGTAAGAGCAACAGCACTACGAGACAAGACGACGGAAGAGAAGGGAAAAAAAACATGTGAAATGGTACAAGTAATCCGGATAAATATTCTCCGTTGTGGATTTCAGGCAAATCCCATAAACTCCGGCCAACTTGACTTGTCCACCGCCGGCCCCGAGCCCCGAGCTCCGGGAAACCTAACCGGAGCCCTTCGGTGGTCTTCGGACATCAACGCGGCCATCCACAGTCTCCATACCTACATGTAGCCTTGTCAAAAAAGCTGTGGCAACGTCTGTGCTCGTTTTAATGAGAAACTCTATCACGGGCCGGTATTTATGCCAGAATCCTCGCCCAACCGGAAAGCACCGTATGCAGTTACATCCCCCGTCAACGAGGCCACACAACAAGTTCTGAAACTCACCGAGAATCCCCAATTTTCTGCATACCGGCCCTACAAAGCAAAAAGACGGACGAAAAGAATGCTCCCAGGAAACTTTTTTGCTGGGAACTTTGTCATGGCTTCCCTTTTTGCCGTCATGGCGACGCAACCCCCCCAAAGGTCCCCCCGGGTGGCAGCGTCGCCCCCCACAAAACTTTCGTAAAATGACATGCGCGATGGCTACAGTGGCTGAAGAACACCAAAACTCTGCTGCTGGCTCGTCCCTTTTTTTTGCTTTTTGCTTTTTGCTTGATTCTTCGAGGCCCACAAAAGGCCATGCTCTCTGAATCAAGCAAGCTACTGTTTTTGCGCGGCCTTTTGCGGCTAACGGGTAGAGTTGCTGGTGTCCCACGTGGTGGCTAGGGTTCCGTGGCTGTCGTTGACTCTCTCATCCCCATGAGCCACCGCCCTTTCAGCTTGAGAGGAAAAAAGCCACCCTTGAGAAAAGAGTTTGGGCTGTTGCGTGGGATCAAGGTGGTCGCGTGCGCGTTCCCACCCTCTCTCCGGTTGGCGGACTCCTTCTGCACCTTGATCTTCTTGATGGCGACGCGCGTCGCCGGGTTGGAGCGAAGGTGGCCGAGGAAGACGACGGCATAGGTACCTTCACCGAGCTTCTTGCCCTTGACGTATTTGCGCTTCTCCTCCTCGTTCATCTGCTCGGCGAGGTCGAGCGTCGGAGGCAACGTTTGGCCTGTTGAGGCGGGCGCGGGCGCGAGGGCGGGCTTTGGGGTTCCATTGAACGAGGTTTGGCCGGAGCCGGATGCGAGGTTCTTGAGAGGTGAGGAGACGGGCCGTAGCGTCTGGATATTCTCGAGCTGTGGGTTGGAAGCGGACGAGGTGGTTGTGACGACTGGAGAGAGCGCCATGATGGCGGTCTGGCGGAGACGAACTCGAATCGCGAGCTGTGTGACGAGTTTCGTAAATAACTGGTAGCAGATGGGACAATATGGAAACAGATTGAGGGTGTAGAAAGCCAGATATATAGAGGAATTGGCTCGTGGCAAGGATGGAGAGGAAGCGATGATGAAGCTGTATTGGCATCAGTCGGGAACGGGAAGCTTATCGCTATCGGATGGCGCTTTATCTTATCAGTAGCTCAGCCAGCGGCGGTACCTGAGCTTTCAGTGAAAATGGGTGCTAGCTCAAGTACTGAGCTCTGAGCTTCACTTACAAAAGGCATCAAGCACTAACATTTGCCATACAAACAAACACTCATCTTGTTCTTCATTTAGGCAACTTGATGGTTTTAGTTGGAATCAATTTCCTGTTTCAATTTTGCTTTTACAGTCAATTTCTCTTTTGCACCACAAGTCAAGTCAGGCCAGGTCTGGTTCGTCTTCTCCGCCATCTCGGGGCTCATTCTCTTAGTCGCCGTCTTTGATCACATGTTTATATGCCATATCCAACCAAAACAAAGACTCCTTCGGACTGTATGTAAACTGTGTCAGTCGATTGCGCATGTAATTGGCACATAGATTTCTTACTCACCGCTCTATTTTGCGAACAACATCCTCGTGAAACTCGGCTGTTATCTCGACGAGCACATGGTCGTAAAAGAAATAAAACTCAATAAAGCCTTCCAGTGGATGTCGCGCCCACCCTTCATCAACTTTGTCATCCAAGGTGTCATGGGTAAACTTGACCCGCATTTTTTCCTGTGTCAGTCCTTGGGAGTCTCGATAAACTTCGTTTCGAACGCAAATCAAGCTTGGTTCAGCAGTTGTTTCGGAGGGATCCACGTTTACGCGGCATTGTCCGACGGCTCTGCATCCGCCATTCTTATATCGCAGGAGAATACCTCTGCAACCGCCGGTGTCTGATCTGTAATACACCGTGGATTCTGCAATCTGACCCAACGGCGTTCGAGAATAGTAACCGAAACGATCAAAGCGCTCAGGGGTAGGCTTCTCAAGCATAAATGGCTCTGGAAGAGTCCAGCTACTCGATTCGCAGTATGCGCCAAACAATGGGATATCAAGATACCCTTGTTCTCGCTCACCATAAACCAAAGTTACTGGGCCATCTCCACCGAGACATTGGTCCGGGCGAGCACTCGGCCAGTCCTTAGGAAATAGATCCCCATAGTGGTAGTCGTTTTCACTAAAGAAGCAGTTCCTCCCGATGACAACATCTCCAGCTTTCTCCATCCGAACAAGAATGTTATACTCGCCCCGAGAAATAAATCGAGTCCCGAGAACAAGCATCCTGTCTGTAGTTCCGATTGGCAAGTATATCCAGAAAGCGCCTCTCTGCATGTCGGGCGAGAGTTGCTCATACAGCGCATTTGCACTCGATTCATCCGAGTCGTGAATGTAAATGTCATACACCCTATCTTGAAGAAAGAAGAAGGTGATGCCTACAATTTTCTGAGTATTCACGACTCGAAGCCGCCATGTATCGAATTTGTCGTATATATGGGCGTTGCATAATGAGAAGCGAGGTGGAGCTGGAGTGTTCCATACATAAGGGTATTTGGGCTGGATTCGTGTAGTTTGTAGACGTAGTCGTCCATCCTGCAGAATGGATTAGTTATGGTGGATAACTGAATGTCATTGACACAAAATACCTGGAACTGTGCTTCGATACCGTGCAATGACGAGCCCTCCTCGACGATGAAAGTCGAATCGCTATGAAACTCTCCTGTATACTGAGGCCTGCAACGGAGTCGCTCCACCTCCCTGATGCCTTCTTGGTCAATCGTAAGTTTCGTAACTGGATACATGGCAGATGCTGGAGCACACTCCAAATTTCCGTTGCGTCGCCAGGAGACCACTTGATCTAAAGGCTTGATTTGCAACTCTGCCGTGTTGGTCTCAAACTCAGTCACCATGTGGATGATTGACATGCACCTCCAGAACAAGGCATCTTTGGATTCTCTCCAAATGGCGAGTACCAACTCTTGAGGAAGTCTATGAAGGAAGGTTACTCCAACAAGTTGACCCGATAGCTCAAGGCTTTTCGGACTTGTTGGTATGTATACGTTGGATGCGGGCATGAAGAATGCAGTTTTCCATGGGAGCCTCCAGGTAGTAGAGATCCATAGCTTCTGCAGCGCGTAGTCTTGTTGTACTTTCCCAAAGTCACAGACTCTGAGGAATATCTCATAGCATTCAGAGTGTACTGTACTATATTCGATTGACGACTCGCAAGAGCAACGCTTCATCCGACAAAACAAGTTACCGTCGGGAGAACGGTAGCCAGTACCCAAAGGAGGAAAGGGAAAGGGCTGTGTCCGTCCCTTGTATAAATTGTTCTCTCCATAGACTGTATAAATCGTCAACGACACATGTATATTGCAAAGAGCTCAGGGCTGTAGACGTAATTCAGTTGACTTACGCGCTATTGCTATTTCTTCGACGAGTATACTCCCCACACAGATACTGCATTGTGGAGATGCTTTAACGTGGTATCTAACAGGTGCCTTTGACGACGACGACGACCAGTCCGTTATGAACTCAACGAGGCCGCTTGTCAATGGGGATCGCCTTGTAGGCATGCCCCTTGGCCTGGTATGTGAGCGTCGTCGAATTCGAAACCTCTTGTCCATGGCGGTAAAGGACAAGAGGGTGTTATTTAGGATGTCTAGATGGGTTCTTCTGGCTTTGCGTTATAGTTGCAGAATATTGCCCATGAGATTGTCGTAGTAACGCTTCGAGGCTATCAATGAGCGAGTCTCAATAGGCGGTACGGCTTGGAAGCTGAAAATACACAACCACCAGCCCAATGCCGCCTTGTGGAATTTATAGAAGAGAAGAGGAGGTAGGGACTTCAGCTGAAGGCGGGGAAGTTTGTACCGTTTACATCATGCGCATCAATATATGCACCTCTGTACCCTGAACCCTGCGAGGCTAGCCGAATCCTTTGTTTCAGAGGCTTTGTATGCAAGATATCATTGGTACTCTCTGGGCAAGGATAATAAGGAGGAATATGTTACATTCTCTGTTCAAGATGTTACCTGTATCTTTTGTAAACTTGGACAAGACGATCGAAAGTTGGGCGTCGTTGGAGAAGTCGATTATTTACCATTTAGTAGTATCAAAGCGACTATTTGACATATATTTGGTAAAAGATGTTTAAATGACAAAACCAAGGCTCTGGAAAATGATGGCTGGCATCTTACGATGATTGCAGGTAATGTAATCAAGCTAATGCTGGCAATTTACGTTATATTGAATTTCGATTGGGCCAAGGCGTCTCTTCCTGTGCTCTAGATGTATTAACTTTATATACACGTCACTTTTTTTCTCCCCTTTTCCTTTTTCTCTCTCCTTATACACTTGACCACAAGTTGCCATTTCTCCATGTCTTTGGTTCCAGGGTATCGCAAGGCTCTGCTTACATGTACTGCCTGTTGTTTACGCATGACACATATTTTCCTCTACGGTCGCATAATTGAAGTTATTCGAATAGTTAAGCTGCCTTCGTGCGAGTATCAACACCATAGTCTTGGTATCAAGATGAATCTATTATGCTGCTGCTGCCGGGCTGACGTATGAAGCCGGGGTGAATCGCGGTCCGCTTTAATCGGGGGCTAAATCCGGAATATAAAGCGGCAGTGATTCCTTTAGCGCAAACGTCAGTCCATGTCATCTTATCTTGGATGCTGAAAGAGGACGAGATGATGCATTCATGATTGACAAACAGCATCCGCTAGACGATGCTTCATCTGGTTACGCGTACTTGTATTATGAATGCGATCGTCGAAATACACCATCTGCGTTTGCACATCATCTCAGCGTTGCCCTCAGATCAATGCTAGGACAAACAACTGTCCACCAGTGGTTCGCATCATAACAGATCCTCCTGCACTGTGTATTGCCAACATCCTTCATCAGAGGAAGAAAAAACATGGTGGGAGTTGGGGGGAGATCCAGAGCTTGCGATGAGTGCCGACGTCGACGGATAAAATGCGGTGAGCGCCGTGTCTTTTCTCAGTGCTTCTATTGAACTGTCTGTTGAGCCAGCTCCTGACTCTAGCCACCAGATCTTACAACTCCACACTGTAAGCGGTGCCTCAAAGCTGGGCTGCAATGTGGAGGCTCACGGGGCCTCAGTATTCTTCAATATGATGGACAGAGCAGACGTGCTGTTTCATCCAACATGTCTTCTGTTGCACGGGCAAGAAGCAAAACACCTATGGGACAAGACGTTAGTTCATCTGGAGCCAGCCACTTGGATAACATGAATCCAGCATCTCCTTGGAGTATATACAGACCCCAGATACCCCACGAGGATCATTTTCATTACATACACAGTGTCTCAGCTTTTAGAAGACGGCGCTGATGTTTCGTCAATGCCTGGAAGCAGCGGAGGGTTAGCTAAGCAGTGTTTGGTTGCTCTATCGACAACGTACTTTGGCATTGCACATATGGAAAAGGAGATTTTGAGGCGTGGCATGTCCAAGTATGGAAAGTCGTTGCTGACTCTTAATCAGAGGTTGAGTGATCAGGATGCTAGTCGTACGTTGGACGTTCTACAGTCTATCATGATCATGGCGCTGTTCGAGGTAGGAACTCGCCTCCCCGTGAGGACACTGCTATGCTGACAACGGAGCAGTATCTCATTAGTGATCTCGAGGCGGGATGGTTACAGCATTCACAAGGGCTTGAACGACTTCTGGAGATTAGAGGACCCGAATCCATGACATCGCTCCCTTGTCTGACCATATTAGAGAGCGTCCGCCCTTCAATCATCTTTTCAGCACTCTTGTTGCGCCAAACCACCATTCTTGCGTCTCCGGACTGGAAAACTATCCCATGGGTGAACCATGCCGGACGAAAAGACGCCATGCAGCTTTTGATCGATATTCTTGCGGACTGTCCAGGGCTGTTTGCGCTGCGAGAGTCTCTTCCTGCTATATCTGCCCAACTAGAGAGGCATTCTGCTCTGCATCAACTCGAGGAGAAAGCTTACGCAATTCTGGACAGCCTTTACACTTGGAAACAAAGCATAGGTATAGGCCCGTGGACCGAGGTGCCCTCACCTTCATCAACACCCGAAGTTATGGACTTGGAAGGACTGTCAACGCCGATCTGGCAAACCGTCTATCATTTTGAGTCCCTCTATCAGGCCAACATCATGAGTCTATATCACGGCGCGATTATTCTTGTATCAAGGCTTTGTCTTGGTATTCAACTGGAATTGGACGAGAACAAGTGTGAAGAGATACGAGCTTCAATAAAGATGGCTGGAATAGCGATATGCCGCAGCATGGATTACCATATGGAGCGAAGAGGAGACGACATTAGCAGCCTCTTTATACTCTTCCCGCTGAGAATGGCTTTTGATGCAGTGGGCATTGACAATGCAGAGATTGGATCGTGGCTCAAGGCAATATTGCAACAAATCTATTCCGGTTCAGCGGGCAGATGGGCAACCGCACGATATTTGCTCGATATCCAACCTTTGTCAAACAACCCAACCCAAGCCTAGACGCTCTTGGTTACATCATCAGATTATCGACATTAAGAAACACTTGCTAAATATTTTCCACCACCAAAAACTCCATTCTTCCGGCCTTTCGACCATCCTTGGATAGCTTCTTGTGTTCCTTTCTCGAAGCTTTGGACATCTTCTTCTCGACCTCTTTATCCAGCTTCTTCTGCTCTCGCTCAATTTTTCGCATCTCTTTTGCTCGCCTCTCCTCTATCCTTGAAGCCTGTCTAGGGCTTGCGTCGGCCAATTTATCGTCGGCCTTGCGCTGAATTTTCCGAATCTTGTCGTCCAGCTCGCGCTGCTCATCCTCCCAACTTGAATCGGAACTGTCGCCGCCGGAGTATCCCTGTGACCTTCGGGCCATTTTCGAATCCTTTTCTCGAAGCTCCAGTAGCTTTTTACGATTGTTTTTCTCGGCCTTTTTGATTTGAGACTCTACTTGCTTGGCGCTCAATCTGTCGATGATGTTGCGCTGCTCGGAAGGCGGAGGGACATCTAAAGACAAGGGTGCAATGTTTGCCGCGATGGACTGCATTTGCCGGTCTCTGATGCTGATGCACTGTGATTTGAGATCCATTGGTCTGTACATCTATGTTAGCATGATGGAGACGTTGCTGAAAGAAGAGACTACATGTACTAACGGTATTTCTGGTAAAAGTTGTCCGAGTCCAATCATCGGAGCCAAGTCATGGCCTTTGCAGATGGACACTTTCAGCCCTCGAGGCCCGAAATAGTCGCGATTAACGGCCTCCAAGAATCGCTGCGTCCGAATTCGGGTGACGGCAGCTGTACCTACACCTGCGGCCACGCCTATACCAAAACTGGCAGCTTGCGCCCAGTGATGCGGGCTGCAAACCAAGTTATTAGTCAGGATGAGATGAATTCCGTGAATCATCTACTTACACGAATCCTATCGCTTGGCCTGCGACGTTCAAGGCTTGCAATGGAGCCGGCGGAGCTTCTGCAACGGCAAGATTGTCGATGAAGGCAACAAAAGTCTCAACGCTTATATCATGGCGATATAGATCGGGGCTGAATGCTCTCATGAAAGGAAACGGCGTTTGGAAGGGCCTGGCAATATCCACTCTTGGAATCACGACTGGTCTCTTTGCGGCGTCAGCGGTCTAAATAGCACTAATGGTACAAGAAATAGGGTACAACGTACATTAAGACGGAACATGCGCGCCTCTCTGTTGGGTGGTTGTCTTGGGATCCAACCGGTAACCTGCTCCAAGAAGAGAGCTTCCTCTTGGTCTGTTGAAGGCGGCAAAGTTTGGTTGATGGCCTGACCACCATACTGATGATATGCAGCATCTTGATACCGTAGGCGGGTCCATTTGACTCTGTTTTTGATCCATGGCAAGGAAATGCTTTGAGTAATGCTGGATATCCACTGTACTCATGTAACGCAATATATATCAGTTGAGTAGAGCAAGCGAGAGAAGGTGTCTGTTTAAATAACTGTCGGTGTTGTGGGAGCACATGCCGTATCGCCTCCTTCAGCTTAAAAGAGTTCATTTACCGAAACGATGATAATCGATCTCATATAATTGATATGAGGAAATCTTGCCTTTCCCTTCCCAATTTCTCCCTTTTCCATCATTTAGTCACATCTCCATTACCCGATTTGGCGCATTTCTCGAAGCTAAAGTGGCGCAGACATGGAGCACACCCAGCCGCAGGATTCGAGACGCTGACTGACTATTCCCGGAAAGGCTCATTTCTCGAAGTCTTAGTTTCTCTTCAGGTTCCCACTTATTCCTCCGTTGGGCTCATTCTTCAAAGGATAGGCTGCCTGTCTTTGGACATGAAATCCTCCAGGTCATATTCAAGAGTCAAGCGACGCCGACGACAATTGTGGCTTGGATTTTGCTCTTGAATGAGGTGCCGAAAGCCCCCTGTCAACCTGGACCCCCTAGCGATATGACGAGAATTACCTTGTTATGAGGCCTCCGACATATCCAGTACTTGCATTTGCAATACACAAGATGGAGGGCAGGGAATCACCATCCGGGTAGGTCTACATATCATAAAAACGAATGACATATACTGCACCTCATATATCACAAAACGCAAGCAGTCAGCTTCATTGCAATATCGATGCTTGGATCACTTGATGACCTAGGTCCAATTGTATCCAAGCATTCATACTAAACATGAACACCATGTTGATCTAGTGTGATTATCCGTACAAATGAGATTTGCATCGGAGCGCAAGCGCACACAGGCCTGGGACTTGTTTACCAATGGCGCCGAGTTTGGACTAGAATCATCACCTGTATTTGTAAGAGTCGAAATGTTTTGTTTCATAATGACATAAATGTAATGGAATGATTCAAGGGCTGGAGGCCTCGTAGAGACATAATAAGGATAAATCTTTGTTCCATCGAAGCCAACGAGTATCCCAACCTTCGAATGAAGGGTCATCTTCTCGCTGGCGATCCGTCGCTCGTCAGGAATGTGTATATAGGCCTTGGAGCCTAGTATTCGAAGATGGCCAAGGTCTGGGATATATGGTACCTACCACACACGCCTGTCAGAGATATGCTCTCCCTTTCTAAAATAATTAATACAGCTCAATAAGAAGAATATTTTAAATATGCATATGATGCAAAAGAAAACTAGAAAGTTGAGGAATCGCCGAGTGATATAGCCATATAAATTCAACGTCGAGAATCGAGCTTCATCTCCATAACATCAGCGGCAACATTGACTGCTTAAATCTTGAAAGTCTAGACCACATCACTGGCAACGGCACATTGAAGCAAGACCGCGAGTGAAGGTTCAACACCAAACTCAAAATGCGCAAAAGGCCCGAACAACAAGGTTCACACACAAAATAACAAGCTTCAAGGCTGTGCGTTATAGTTCAATAGCTCTCTCGATTCAGAACAGATTGACTCGTTGAGCTGTAAAAGACCCTGGCAGTGCTCAAAGTAGACTTGCAGATGTGCTTGATCATATACATTGTAAAACAATGATGCTGTTATGTATGAAGAATTCTATGCCTATGCATCCTAGAGACGAGTAAACAGGAATGATTTCTATATGAAAACATGGTAGATTTAGTTCTTATGATGAGATTTAATTCTAAGTATCACCATTCGTCTCATGTATTTTATAATCACCGAATCATGTGTCATATTATTGATAGATAATGATATTTAATATTCCCGTGGCTATTTTCTTCTGCCTTTTTTACAAAACATATGATGTAGTTGATATAATAGTTAGAAAATACGTCCTGATACAACATCATTTCATTAAACGCCAGGATACGGTGATTTGCAATTGAAATCTTTCAGCATGTGGCCGTCTTCCTTTAGCTGCTTCATCACGTAAATATCATCTCATGCTACAATGTGGCATTTAGTACGGAGTACTCATAGGGCCGAAGCTTGCTGGATAACATCAAACGTTAATTGTTGGTATATGCCTAGGCCTCAATGTATATATGAAGTAGATTGTTCCTCAATGAATCTGCTCATTGCGAAGTTCACTGGAATGTGATCTGCAGTAGTGACGTAGCAGGATACTTGTGAAAGACATGGCCAATTTCCACAGAGGCTGGGTACCTTGATAGAGTGACAAGATATATGATACCCATTTCCAGAGAAGTAAGTTTAAGTGGCCATCTTTAATACGAGACACGCTAGCCGAGATACCTTTCTTGTTCATCGGAACTGAATCCAAGATCTACACGGCCCGAATCTGGCCTTGTTCCCCCCTGGTGTCTTACTTTATTCCCGCCCAATAAGACGTTTGCCCCGGTAGAGACTTCTAAGCTAGTAAAACCCCATAGCCACGAAGAGGGTATACTTTCCTACATTCTGAACACTACTTTGGTGAGAAGTATACAGATCCAGCAGATCATATAAGGTGGAGTGCCGGTGATCGACAAACCGTCGCATACCTTCTCCGTGACTGTCTGACTTTGAAACGACCAACACAAAACGCTTCCTTATATCGGATGATGACCTACATTTACGGGCCAGCCACAACTCGATGATCGAAATCTCAGCCCGATCGCCGCTGCCATCGCATGTCTCACTCGGTTCCACATGATATCCCAAACGACATCACGACGAGGAATTTTGACTCTTTGAATCACAGAAAGAGGACGGGAAATAAGGACGACTGAAACTCAAAGGATATGTGGAACGTTTCATCCTGAAGATGCCAAGAGAAGGAGAGTAAAACTCAATCTTTTGATGTCATGCTAGGGTATGCTTCTCCCGAGATCACACTTCTTATGGCGAAAACATGAGACAACGGAAAAGTCTATTTTATGCTTAAAGTTTTCCACATTTTTTGATCCAAGAACTTCCTATATCTAACAGCAACGATGAGTGTTGGCTACTCATTTCCAAGTTTTCCGTCTCTTCAGAATCCCCGTATCCTCGCCAAAATGTCATCCAAGGCTTCAAGCGTTACTGAGAGGGCATCCACTGAGGTGACTTCCCTCGACGTCAAGTCTCTGGATGATGATATGAAGACTCCAATCGCTGGAGAGAAGCCCTTTGAGGAAGAAACACAGCCTGTGTATTCCATATATTCCCAGCGACAAAAAGTCTTCATTGTTTTTATGTCTGCCCTAGGAGGATTCTTCTCGCCTTTATCAGCAAATACATATTTACCCAGCATCCCCAGTTTATCAGAGTACCTTGGAGTGTCTCCATCTTTGATGAATCTTACGGTCACAGCATTTCTGATTTTCCAAGGACTGGCCCCGTCATTTTACGGCGATCTTGCCGACATTGCTGGTAGACGGCCTGCCTATTTGATATCCTTCCTCATTTACATAGCCGCAAACATTGGCTTGGCTAGTCAATCCTCCTATCCGGCATTATTTATTCTCAGATGTCTCCAGGTAAGAGACCTATGAATCTCTTGGTTAGAGTTCTCAAGT